>CAUYQU010038749.1:0-21752 GCA_963574635.1 Cheracebus regulus
GAGGGATAATGAGGGGAGAAATACCAGATATAGGTGATGGGGGGATGGAGGCAGCAAACCACCTTGCCATGTATATACCTATGCAACATTCCTGCATGATCTGCACATGTACCCCAGAACCTAAAGTACAGTTAAAAAAGAAAAGACTAGCCAAGGCAAAATAGTATGATCCTGTCTCTACAAATAACTTTGAAATTAGCCAGGTACAGTGGTACATGCCTGTGGTCCTAGCTACTCAGAAGACTGAGGAAGGAGGATCATTTGAGCCCAGGAGTTCAAGGTCACAGTTAGCTATGATCACGCCACTGCACTTTAGCCTGGGTGACAGTGAGACCTCATCTCTTTAAAAAAAAAAAAAAAAAGGATTCCATGAAGGCAAACCATGACAAAAGTTCGCTGTTGAATGAGATGTGACAGAGACAACTGTGAAACACTAGAAAAATTCTGGAAAGACCCCCCACCACACACACAACTTAAATTTCTTTGCAAGTATTGCTGAGTTCTAGGTCAACCTTAAAAAATGTAAATGGAAGTTGTGGCTGATAAATTATGGCTAAAGTTTACACAGCAAAGATACTTCAGGCAGAGGACATTTACACAAGGAAAAGGCCTTGGGCCTATCTCAAAACATTCCTAGTACTCAAAAATTTACAGCAAGTGACAGACCACTGGGGGGAAAATATCAGAGTCTCCATGGACACAGCACAAGCAGAGAAAAAACCAAAATGCTAGACAACATGCTACTTAAAAACTGTATTTTCATTTAAAATAAAATGTGTAAAGTATATGTCATTTTACATACACCCTCATCATTTTCACTGACTCTTTGAGCTAACTGACCAATTATCAGTCTTGATTTAGTTTGGCAACAGGGTTTCAACTCTGTGTGAGCCCACGTTCTCACACACTGGATGTGCCTACAGTGTCAGGGGTTAGGAAGCTTCCATTAGACAACATGTGTAAATCATATCCGCACCCTGACTGGCATTTCTTAATATACATATGTATACATTCATCCATAAATACATACATAAAGATTCTGATACTTCAGACTTTTTATTTTATTTTATTTTATTTTTGAGACAGAGTCTCCCTCTGTCACCCAGGCTGGAGTGCAGTAGCATGATCTTGGCTCACTGTAACCTCTGTCTCCCCGGTTCAAGTGATTCTCCTGCCTCAGGCCTCCTGAGTAGCTGGGTTGCAGGCTCCTGACACCATGCCCGGCTTTTTTTTTTTTTTTTGTATTTTTAGTAGGGACAGGGTTTCACCATGTTGGCTGGGCTGGTCTTGAACTCCTGACCTCAAGTGATCTGCTTGTCTCGGCCTCCCAAAGTGCTGAGATTACAGGCATGAGCCACCGTGCCCAGCTTACTCTAGAATTTTTTTAAGTCTGTAGGGAATTTCCTAATTTTCCCCCAAATAATACATACTTTTGAGACTACCTGAATCCATACCTTTGTCTCTATGTGGACTTCACAACATTTGATTTATCCATACTATACAGTTATAAAATATTAGATCACAGTATTGGGCTTAAAAATAAACAAGTGTCAGCTAGGCTCAGTGGCTCACGCCTCTAATCCCAGTACTTTGGGAGACCGTGGCAGGAGGATTGCCTGGGGCCAGGAATTTGAAACCAGCATGGGCCACATAATGAGACCTTGTTTCTATAAGAAATTTTAAAAAAATTAGCCAAGTGTGGTGGTGCACGCCTGCAGTTCTAGCTACCCAGGAGGCTGAGGCAGAAGGATTCCTTAAGCCCAGGAGTTCAAGGCTGCAGTGAGCTATGATCACACCATTGCACTCCAGGCTGAGTGACAGAGCAAGACCCTGTCTCTGAATGCATGAATGAACAAACAAGTGCTTACCTTGTTCCTAATTTAATTAGCAAGGTAAACATATCTTGCACATGGCAGATGTAAGGCTCTGGAACGTGCCCTCAACTTCACTGGCTCCAGACCCACAATTCTCTTGAACTCCCTGGCAGACACACTTCACCATCTGGAGTCCCTACTGTAACCAAAGTGTCCACAGTCAACCAGTCTATCTCTCTCTCTCTCTCCCTCTCTCTCTCTCTCTGTGTGTGTGTGTGTGTGTGTGTGTGTATGTATGTGTGTCTGTATATGTGTAGGGGAAGCTACGGCCTGTCCAACAACTCACAGTCCCAGTCTGGTAAATCAAGGACCCTCATTCACAGCCAGAGGATGAAAGAAGAGCTGCAGAATGCAGTTCTGACCCTGGGCTGGCTAGACCACAAAATGAAAAGGAGTGACTGATGAGGAGGTGGGGTGTCACATCTCTGCATTTTGCTGTTCATAATGACGGCAACAAGTACTAAAGGCTTGGGAAAGCAGATTAGAGAGGGAGGCATAAAATAAGGTAGAAGGAAATGATGACTTTTGAGTGGCAATACAAAGACGAGTGGCTAAAAAAAAACATTTTAGCAGTGTGCAGGAAGGAAGGGATGACACATCTTTGAACACAGCTATAACATAAATTCAGAGTGGAAATGAGGTATAGCTTGGAATAAGAAGTATCTAAGTGTTAACACCACTCTCAGTTGAATTATTCAAAGAAAACATGTATGTAGCTAGTCTTATGTTCAGGGGAGGGATGGTGAAGGTGTGTGGTGGCATCTGCTGAGAGCCCCCAGGGAGCAGCCCTCCTCCATTCTGACCATGTGGCTTGAATGGGGCTGAGCCCACAAGGCAAATACATGACCCAGGACATTTGGTGACCAGTGCCTCTCATGGCTTCGTGACTGACAGTGGCAAGGCGGGTGATCTGAGCCTAGCCCACCAAAGTCGATGTCCATCAGATGCAAGGTGAAGCTGAAACTACCAGAGCAGAGGCTTTCTCTTCCTGCTAGTGGAACAGAAACCTAGAGCAGCTGGTGGTTGTCTCTGCCACTACTTGGGGGCAAACTTGCTTGAAAAAGAAGCCAACAGAGAAAAGGCAGAGCAAGAGATGAAGAGAAAAACTGCGGATCTCTTCAGAGCAACTGGAAATGGCCAATGCCAACAGCAATACCCCTAGATGTTTCTGTTATGTCAATCAGTAAATTCCTATTTTTGCCTAAGCCAGTTTGATTGGTGTTTCCATCACTTGGAGCTGAAAATGTCCTAATTCAAAATGTAAATACCTAGCTAAAATTTTTTTTCATTTTTTTAAAATTTAACCACATTGCTTATAGTTCATGCTTTTGATTTGAACATAGGGATTATTTCTACACATAAGCCACATATTCTTTTTTTTTTTTTTTGAGACAAGATCTTGCTCTGTCACCTACAATGCAGTGCAATGGTGCAATCTCCGCTCACTACAACCTCCACTTCCTAGGCTCAAGTGATCTTCTCACCTCAGCCTCTCAAGTAGTTGTGACTACAGGTGTGTGCCACCACACCCAGCTAATATCTTTGTATCTTTTGTAGAGACAGGGTTTCACCATATTGCCCAGGGTGGTCTGGAATTCCTGGCCTCAAGTGATATGCCCACATCAGTCTCCCAAAATGCTGGGATTACAGGCATGAGTCACCATGGCCAACCCACACATTCTTAATAGGTTCAATATAAGTTATTTCAAAGGGTAAAATGAAAATGTAATCCAACTAGGGATACATATATTAAGATACAGTATTAATATTAATAGTAAACATTTGTTAAATTTATCACAGGCACATAGTAACACTGAACAAATGTTTGCTCGTAGTATTATAATTCTGTATATTAATGTGTATTAAAATAATGTGCACTAGGATATATTAATGTATTAATTTTATATATATATATCTCAATCCTCACAATGTTTCGCTGTAAGTATTCTAATTATCTCTATTTTAAAGAAGGGTAAACCGATTCAGAGAGGTTAAGAAACTCGCCCTACACTATGAGCAGGTGGTGGGTCAGAGACCCAGGACCAAGTGAGCATTCTAACTTGAACATTAGCTCTTAAGCCACTATGCTATACTCCCTCCAGAATATCAGAAGCATTGCTAAAAATACATAAAGTTGGTTCTACTGTGCCACATAAAGAGCTCAGTCACCATACGGTGCCCTGAGCTATCCTGCACCACAGTGATAGAAAAGACGGATCCCACAGGGTATCCCTGCAAGGTGTTTTCCAACTGCGGAGTGCCATCCATCAGTGAGTCATGAAAATCATTTAATGAGTGAAGACCAGCAGTATCCTCCCACAGAATCAAAAATATCAGAATATGGTACATAAGGGCAAACACCGCCTTGTAAAACCTTTTGTTTATACATATATACATACACATACATATGTATAGCCTGGGTCATGAATGAAATACATTTTAATATAAATCATAAAAGTTTTAAGGCCATGAGTGTAGAGCAGAAGGTTGTGTGAATGCCGGCTGTAAAATTCCCTAAACCTGGACTCATGGGGTTGAGGTGGGGAGAGAGAAAGAGAAGTTAAAACTAAATGGCCTCAGGAGTTGACAGAAATTAGAAGTGACCCACACTGCAATGCATTTTCATCAGGAAATCCTTTAAGCGAATCTATTTGATTCCCTAAAAGGACTTTTTTCCTTAACTAAATATTAGAGACTAAGGATCCTTTCACAAAACCCCCAATATCTGATGTTTATGTGGTAATTCAAAACTGCAAAGAGTGAAGCAGCGATACGAAAGCAATGTGCTGGACGAGCGCTAATGAGGTCCGCGCAGCACACAGCACCAGAGCCCAAGCTCGGGGCAGCTCCCCAGGCACACGGCTGATGTGGAAACTCACAGGACAGCTTGAGTTTGCCGGAGAAAAGTCAAGCTGGCAAGCATAACAGCAGCCTTGCCTGGGCTAAAAGAAACACCAGGCTCACTGGCTCTCCCTCGCTCTGCTCTTGTGTGGCAGCACGAGGCGGCCCCAGGAGATGGTGAGGACCTTAACATCCCACGCGGTGCTCTCCCAAGGCTCCCCGGCTCCTCTCCCGGCTCAGGGAGAGGACATTTCTTAAGATTTTATTAAACTGTCATCATAAATTGCTTATGAGAGCCAAGTAACAAACTTTATCACTTTCCCTTTCCTTCCAAGTGGCTAGAAGTGGGCCTGTGCCTGCTCCAAAGCACTGAGCCAAAACCAGCCAGCAGCAAATTGCCAGCCATTAACTGTTGGACTGGCAGGGCTGAGGAAGTCCATTTTATTAGAGGCTCATCCATAATATATTTAGTTTAAACCCTGTACAGACTGAATTCATTAACATGGGTTAACAATTCACCCTTGAGCTCAGATTCCTTTGTGCTTCTTCTAAGTGGTATCACTCTTTTAGCTCCTCCCACTCACAATAAATTATTTCATCTCAAAGTTCAGGAATTTATTTTCTGTCAGCGTTAGATATTTCCTATGAGTGGCTCTGAACTTTTGTGGATTAAGGATCTCCTTTGAGCATCTAATGAAAGCTACAGATCCTTTCTCAAGAAAAATGTACCAAAGAGGCCAGGCATGGTGGCTCACGCCTGTAATCCCAATACTTTGGGAAGCCAAGGCTGGCAGATCACTTGAGTCCAGGAGTTTGAGACCAGCCTGGTCAACATGGTGAAACCCCATCTCTACTAAAAACACAAAAATTTGCTCGGTGGGATGGTGGCTGCCTGTAATCCTAGCTACTCAGGAGGCTGAGGCAGGAGAATAGCTTGAACCCCAGAGGTGGAGGTTGCAGTGAGCTGAGAGCTGAGATTACATCACTGCACTCTAGTCTGGGTGACACAGCGAGAGCCTGTCTCAAACAAAAAAGAAAAAGAAAACAAAAAAGAAAAAGAAAAAGAAAAATTGTGCATACACGCACAATTTTGCTAGGATTTTAGGGGCGCAGAAATGCCCAGAAACTCTCCCACAGTCTCTTAGAAAGCATATGAATCCACAGTTAAGATCCTCAGTTCTAGTCTATATCACCTTTCTTAGTGCTGAACACATTGACAATAAAAAAATTCGTCCACTTA
Source organism: Cheracebus regulus (assembly GCA_963574635.1). Classification (NCBI taxonomy): domain Eukaryota; kingdom Metazoa; phylum Chordata; class Mammalia; order Primates; family Pitheciidae; genus Cheracebus; species Cheracebus regulus. The sequence goes on from CAUYQU010038749.1 coordinate 5,956, forward strand.
CAGAGTTAAGTGTTTCTCTCAAACACCTAATGGAAAACAAAACCAGCAAACAAACAAAACAATGATGTTAACATTTCCTACTTCTCTTTATTGTACTTCAGAAATGAACAATCAAGTGTCTAGGGTCCCATTATTTGCTTAGCGCTAAGAGGAATATAAAAAAAGTAAAAGACTCAATCCCTCATCATAACAAAACTACTGTGATGAAGCAATACTGGAGAAAAGAGATCCATACCTAGTTATATGCTAAATTATATGGTACCAGCTAATGGCATAGTGGGAATTTTAATTTTTAAATTTTTAAAAATATATGTAGGGGGTTCAAGTGCAGTTTTCTTACATGCATATATTGTCTAGTGGTAAAGTCTGGGCTTTTAATGTACCCATCACCCAAACAGTGAACCCAAGACATAACTTTTCAACCCTTACCTCCCTCCCATACTCCTACCATTTTTAGTCTTCAATGTCCATTATTTTATTCTGTCTGTCCATGTGTACCCATCATTTAGCCCCCATTTATAAGTCAGAATGTATGGCATGTGCCTTTCTGAGTTATTTTGCTGAGGATAAAGGCCTCCAGTTCCATCCATGTTGCTGCAAAAGACAAGACTGCCTTCCTTTTTATGGCTATATAGTATTCCAAGGTGTGTGTATGTGTGTGTGTGTGTATCACTAATCACCAGAGAAAGGCAAATTAAAACCACAGTGAGATACATTCTCACACCAGTCAGAATGGTTGTTATTCAAGACTAAAACAACAGATGTTGGTGAACATGTGGGGAAAATATATATATATATATATTTTCTTTATTCAATGATCCTTCACTGATGGACACTTAGGTTGATTTCATATCTTTGCAATTGTGAACAGTGCTGGGGTGAACATAAGACTTGGGGTGTTTTTAAACATAATAATTCCTTTTCCTTTGGTTAGATACCAGAAGTGGGATTGCTATTTTTAGTTCTTTGAGAAATCTCCACATCATTTTCCACAGAGGTCGTACTAACATATATTCCCACCAACAGTATATAAGCATTCCCTTTTCTCCACATGCTCACCAACATCTGTTGATTTAGTCTTATGAATAACGACCATTCTGACTGGTGTGAGAAGGTATCTCATTGTGGTTTTAATTTGCATTTCTCTGATGATTAGTGATGTTGAGTATATTTTTTTCATGTTTGTTAGCCATTTGTATGTCTTCTTTTGAAAAATGTGTGTTCATGTTTTTTGCTTACTTTTTAATGAGATTATTTCAGTTTTTTTTTTTTTCCTTGTTGAGTTGTTTGAATTTCTTGTATATTCTGGATGCCAGCCCTTTGTTGAACACATAGTTTGGGAACTTTTTTTTCCCCTCATTCGGTAGGTTGTCTGTTTACTCTCCTGATTTTTTCTTTTGCTGTGTAGAATCTTTTAAATTTAAGTGTCATTTCTCCATTATTGTTTTCATTGTGTTTGCTTTCGAGAACTTGGTCATAGATTCTTTGTCTGGGCCAATGTCAAGAAGAGTTTTTCCTAGGTTTTCTTCTAGTATTCTTATAGTTTTGGTCTTACATTTAGGTATTTAATCCACCTCTAGTTAATTTTTGTATATGACTAAGATGTATGAGTTCAGTTTCATTCTTCTACAACATTCCCAGCCTCATTTATTAAATAAGGTGTTATTTCCCCATTTCCCCAGTGTACATTATTGCTGAATTTGTTGAAAATCCGCTGTAGGTGTCTGGCTTTATTTTTGGCTTCTCTATTCTATTCCACTGACCTATGTGTCTATTTTTATACCAGTACAATGTTGTTTTGGTTACTACAGCTTTGTAGCATAATTTCAAGTCAGGTAACGTGATGCCTCTAGATTTGTTGTTTTTGCTTAGGATTGCTTTGGCTGTTACGGTTTTTTTGGTTCCATATGAATTTTAGGATTGTGTTTTTTAATTCTGTGAAAAATAATGTTAGCAAGTTTGACAGGGATTGTATCAAATCTGTGGATTGCTCTGGGGAGATGGTCATTTTAACAATGTTGATTCTTCTAACCCATAAGCATGGGATATTTTTCCATTTGTTTGTTTTGTCTATGATTACTTTCATCAGTGTTTTGTAGTTCATCTCCTTGGTTAAGTATATTCCCAGTCTTTTTTTGTTTGTTTTTGTTTTTTTGGTAGCTATTATAAATGGGGTTGACTTCTTGATTTATTCCTTGGCTAGATCATTACTGGTGTACAGAAATGCTACAGATTTCTGTATGTTAATTTAGTATCCTGAAACCTTACTGAAGTGATTTAGCAAATCTAAGAGTTTTTTGGTGAAGTCTTTACGGTTTTCTAGATATAAGATTATGTCATCAGCGAACAGGGATAGTTGGACTTCCTCCTTTCCAATTTGGATGTCTTTTATATTCTCTTTTGTCTGATTGCTCTGGTGAGAACTTCCAGTGCCATGCTGAATAAGTCATGAAAGTGGGCATGCTTCTCTTTTCCAGTTCTTAAGGGGAATGCTTTCAACTTTTTCCTATTAAGTATGATATTGACTGTAGGTTTGTCATATATGGCCTTTATTATGTTGAGTTATAGTCCTTCTATGTCTAGCATGTTGAGGATTTTTATCATGAAGAGATGCTGAATTTTACTGAATGCTTTTTCTGCATCTATTGAGATGATCATATGGTTTTGATCTTTAATTCTGTCATACGACGTATCACATTTCTTGGTTTGCACATGTTAAATCATCCTTGTGTCCTTGGGATAAATCCCACCTGAGCATGGTGTAATATGTTTTTGATGTGCTCCTGGATTCAATGTGCTCATATTTTGTTGAGAATTTTTAACATATATTTTCATCAGGGATACTGGTCTCCAGTTTTCTTTTTTTGTTGCATCCTTGTCTGGTTTTGGTATTAGGGTGATACAAGCCTAGTAGAATGAGTTGGGGTGGATCCTCTCCTCAATTTTTTTGGAATAGTTTCAGGAGGATTGGTATTAGCTCTTTGTATGCTTTTTCTTTTGTTTTGTGAGACAAAGTCTCGCTCTGTCGCCCAGGATGGAGTGCAGTGGCACGATCTCGGCTCACTGCAACCTTCGCATCCTGGGTTCAAGCAATTATCTTGTCTCAGTCTCCTGAGTAGCTGGGACTACAGGCGTGTGCCACCATGTCTAATTTTTGTTTTTAGTAGAGAAGGGGTTTCACCGTGTTAGCCAGAATGATCTCAATCTCCTGACCTTGTGATCCACCCACCGTGGCCTCCCAAAGTGCTAGGATTACAGGCGTGAACCACTGCGCCCGGCCTCCTTTGTATGTTTGACAGAATTTAGCTGTGACTCCATCTGGTCGAGCTTTTTTTTGTTGGGAGATTTTTATTACTGAATCAATTTCACTACTCATTATTGGTCTGTGCAGGGTTTGTTTCTTCAGTCTCAGCAGCTTGTGTTCCTAGGAGTTTATCCATTTCTTCCAGCTTTTCTAGTTTGTGAACATATAGTTGTTAATAATAATGGTCTCTGATGATCTTTTGTATTTCCATGATCCGTTGTAATGTCTTTTTCATTTCTGATTGTATTTGGATCTTCTCTCTTCTTGGTTAGTCTAGCTAGTGGTTTATCAATTTTGTTTAACTTTTCAAAAAACCAACTTTTCATTTCACTCATCCTTTGAATTGTTTTTTGGTAGTTATTTCATGTAGTTGTTTGGGTTTGCTTGTTCTTATTTTTCTAGTTCCTTCATGTGTGATGTTAGGTAACTTGTGATCTACTTTTTTGATATAGGCATTTAGTGCTATAAAATTCCCTCTTAGCACTGCTTTTGCAGTATCTCACAGGTTTTGGTCTGCTGTATTTTCATTTTCATTCAAGGAATTACGCTTCATTCTTCATTGACCTTTTTAGGGAACACCCAAGAGGCTTTCCTGTGTGCTTGGAGTCTGCCTCCCTTTTTCCCTTTATAACACCTTGGTCTTTCTTTGGGCAACACGCTGGTGCTCAGGAGTCAGATGGTATGGCTGTGACCCAATCCTGGAAATCACAGCATTTCACCTATCTCACAATAATAATTGGTTTGGGAATAGTAGGTGCTTAAGGCCAGTCCAGTGAGACTCAATCCTGGGATTTCTATTCAAGAATTTTGAAAGTGAGATTCATTTGCTAGAGTTATTAAACTGATGGGAAAGACAACAGGAGCTGCTAGTGGCCACCTTAAAACCACATTGGGATACCCTAAGAATGAAGCCAGTCCAAGAGAAAGCAAAGTCAAGAAATGGACAGATCCCTATGACATGGTTTGATCACTGGATATGTTGTTAGGTATATAAAGCTAATCAATAACCCTGATTTCACAGAGTGCATGACTACCCACGGTAAGTTCAGGATTCTGTGCTTCTCCATCTCTTCTCTATAACTAGTTTATCTCTCAAAGAGTATCTGGAATTTAAGTTGTCGTGTAACGTGAAAGATTTGAAATGATGAATGGCTCCATTTACTGTTAATTTTCTTGACACCTCTATAATGCTAGCCAACAATGGTCTTTAATTCAAGTCACACATTTTCAACATTTTATACGTATTTAAATTAAAAGCATTTTTGTGAGCTAACATCTTAAAATGGAAGTTAGCAAAATATATTGTTAGATAACACTAGTATAAAATTACCTGGTTTGCTGTCTAAAAGTACTGGAGTAAATTAAGCAAAAGCTGAAAATTAAGCAAAATCTCCAAGAGGAAGGAAAACTAAAGTTCAAGGCTAAAACGCTAAAATGCATCTTAAAGGAAATGAAAACAATACATTAAATATTAGACAGTTTAAAAACTACTATCTCTAGGTGGTGGTATTACAGAAAACTAGAAACAAAAAAAAAATCACATGCATTTCCCAAATTGTCTATCTCGATCGTGTTATCTTGATAATGCGGAAAAATGGGCTTTTAAAAATAAAAGACAGGGTAATGATATAAATTGAAGATAATTATATATTTCTCCATTAAGACTTCATAAGAATGGACTTCCTCACATGAAAAATTACTCATAGGCCTTTACTGAAAGAACTTCTAAATGGTAAGGTACGTATTTACGTGTTTTCAGAATGTTTCTTAGGATCGCCAGATCAGAAGGCCACAATGACCAACTACCAGCTTGGGCAAGACCATGAGAAATCAAACTTCAGACTTCAGCTAATTGTACCCCAGAAACCTCCCAAAGAAAATGTCAAAAGCAGCCAGGCACAGTGGCTCACGCCTACAATCCCAGCACTTTGGGAGGCTGAGGTGGGCAGATCACTTGAGGTCAGGAGTTTGAGATCAGCCTGGCCAACATAGTGAAACCCTGTCTCTACTAAAAATACAAGAATTATCTGGGTGTGATGGCAGGAGCCTGTAATCTCAGCTACTCAGAGGCTGACGCAGGAGAATTGCTTGAACCCAGGAGGCGGAGGTTGCAGTGAGCGGAGATGGCGCCAATTGCACTCCAGCCTGGTGACACAGCGAGACTCCATCACAAAAAAAAAAAAAAAATGTCAAAAGCATTCTTGGTGAGGTATTACATCTTAATAAGGTCTTGCAATCAAGTTTTTCTCAAAGCATAACTTCAATTACATTTTATACTTGATCCTTTCAATAATAAATGTTCCTTTTATTATAAAAAGAAATATGTTGTTCCAACTCCTCAAAACAATGTAAGATATCTGGTTACATACTGCCTCTTAACTTTCTAGCGATGTTTTTAAAAATAGGAAACTGTTAGAAAACATGAACCTACTGATTCCAAAGGCCTGCAATGATTTAGTGAAGCTCAGTGTCTCATACTTTGTTCACAGCATGAACCATTATGGAGAAAGCTTATTAAAAAGTTCTCATTTCACATTATAAATCCATAATCTAACACACTAATCATACTCATTCAATTGTGGCACATCCATAAATGCCATTGTACACAATCATCATTAAAATTCACTGTGGAATAATAACTTTTAAAATCTCATCTTGAACACAAAGCTATTTGAAATTACCATATTATCTTTAATTTATTTCTAACTTAAATTTGGTTAAATGCCTCTGCAGGCTTTTTAATATAAGAATCTAAATATACTGAGGAAACAAACCCTAAAATATTCCATTACCATAGAAAACATAAACTGTTAATACATGCATAAATTCTAAATGAAAACAAAAGTTTCAGCTCAGACCTGAAGGCCAGATCCATAAGTATTATAAGAACCTTCTGAAAGGACAAGCTTTGCTTTCTAAAGGAGAGAGTATGTGTCAAACGAACTTGGAAAACAAATTTGTGTGCTATTTACCAAATAATTCCATGTATAATACGTGTTCGGGCTGGGGGTTGGGGAGAGAAAGTAACCTGAGTATAAAAATCCCACAGAAAGATGCTCTGCATGGAGCTGGAAGTGTTAGGCCTTGGAGGGTAACAGAAGAAATAGCTGGAGAACACCCAAAGTTTTCCTAAAGCAAGGCCTGAAATGTGAATGGATCATACACACAAGAGAGTTAACAACACGGGTGACTAGCATTTCCAGCAGCCCCAAACAGTCCTCCCAATGGTACTGGACGTGTCCACCTTCATGATCTGTGTGCTGGTTACAGAGTTTCTTCAGTTTGTGAAAATCCGTCAGTATGGGCACTTTTCGGAAGGTATACGGTACGTCATAAACCCTAAGAGTCTCTGTGCTTTCCTTCCTACCACCTCTCCAATTTCGCCTCATACCCCTCTCTCCAGTCACACGGGCGTACTTTCTATTCCTTGACTATATCAAGTAATTTTTCACCTCAATCTTCCTGCTAATTGTATATCTTCCTTCTCTCCTTTATGAAGATGAGTTACTCTTATTCCTAAGGGTTCATTTCAGAAGATAACTCAGGAAAGTCTTTTCTGGTCAACTTGGTGAATTTATTCTCACCTCATATTACTAACCACACTTCCTGAAATTATCCCTTCTAATTATATCTGTAGTTGTTTTTCAGCTGTCTCCTCTAGCAGGCTATACGCATCATGAGAATGGAGAACATGTTCATCTTACTCACCTGTGAATCCCAGTAGGTATTCAAAATGTATAAATGACATTTCCCACCTCCCAAAATTTTCAGGTATTATGCTAAAAGGGTAAATGTGTAAATAAGTAAATATATAATTAAAAATTAGCTTGAATGCAAATTTTCAGACCACTTTCTTGTGCCTTGCTTTACCCAAAACCAGCCGTAGCACTGATGACATAGCACTGATGACAACACAATAAATGAACAGCTCCTCAGTAATCTCATCTACCCTGTTAAACAAAAATATTAACCAAAAGTGTTAGGATATCCTTAGCAAAAGTGAAGCTACCAATTCATTCTTTTCTTTTACCTGCAAAAAGACTGGAAAATCACTCCACACACATGCAAACACACACACACACGCACTGGCAGAAATGGCTCTCCAGCACTGAACTGGCATCTCCACCTACTACCTAACCCACTGGGACTTCACAATCCTTACACACTGTCTTGGCCCCAGATGCAGAGACATTTTATGCCAAATTTGTGGGTGGGAAAGTCAATGCCATCCTTCCTGTAGAAGGATACACAGATGATTGTTATACAACTTGAGGATGACCTGTGCCTTCCTGTCTCAGGAAGCTCCCAGAGCCCCCCCAACTGCATCTGATTCACCATGTGGTGGATTTCAGACTTGCTCTGATGCTAAAGCACTGCGAAGTAGAGCTGCCCATTGAGGAAAAATATGAAACACTGAGATACTCTGATTCTTTTTATGAACCAGGAATTTTTTTTTTTTTTTCTGGCAGAAATGGCAGTATACGCATGTCATCTAAAACCACAGCTTACACTTACCTGGCAGGGGAGATTATTTTAACCCTAAGAAAGAATTAAAAAACCACCATAGTCTAAACTTGAGTGTTCTCAATAAAATAACAGAGTTATTAAACTAACTGGCTGTGTCTGAATTTTTCTGTTAACAGTTTTTACTACTTATTCATTTTCACCAATACTCACCAAAAGGTATGTGGTAGCAAATGCCAGACACTTAAGAAATCTTGACAGGAGAAAAACATGACACTGAAAAAGCTTCGCTTAGCCCATTTTATTTTCCCTCTGGGGACTGAGATAGGCCATTACTCATTTTTGGCAGGGGGACTGCTGGGCTGAGTCTTTTGAAGTCCAATTATTATCATTCTTTGCCAAAGATAAGGAAAATATGTAGACTTCTATATTTTGAAGAAGTTTCTAATTCCCACCAAGTTTATACTCATCAAAAGTTGAAATGATTATTTTAAAATAAATTTGTTAAAAATTATACCAATATTTTGAAAGAGCCAAGAAGTAAAATGACCCTTATTACCATATCGTATTATAATGTGCATAAATGTTAAACACGAAGTAGTTTAAACACTGACTAAACAGGAAACCTTGAATCAAATGCTCCTACTGAGACTGACAAAGTCAAAGCCAATTATGAGACACCAAAAGATGTCTTTGATGGTAACACTTTAAAAATACATAACGATATTAAAATAGTATATTTTATCATACTAGCATTTTTATTTTTCTAAACAGAATACACACTCTATAGTTACATATAACATATAAACAGGTCTGTGGTCTCCAAAAATGACACTAAACCAACTGAAGTGTAAGAAAATGCACAAACAGTATTAAATCTGAGGGCACATGTGGCACTTCTGGCATGCTACTAAGAACACACTCGGGCAGGAACACAAACTCTACAGTCTCTGAACTAGGCTGGGTGTCTGCAATTTGGGAAGCCATTTTTTCCCCTTAGTTAGAATAAAATGTCCATCAGACCACATTTGTAAGTATTCACTCAATAATGAATACAACAGTAGCCATTTTACCATCCAAGTAGTTTTTAAAATCACACACTTAGAAATACAACTGAGAATTCCAAATAATTTATGTAAATATTCTGCCTGCAATTGGGAAGGGCAAAATTCCCCATTCCTCATGCAAGGGCTTGAATACCCACTTCCTTCCAAAGGAGGTGGACGGAGTCACTTTACAGTGGAGAATTCTGTCAGAGAGTACATCGGTCATGTGATAAAGATTATGTTGACATGATAATGCCAGTGATAAGTCATGTTGACAGGATGTACCCCTAATATAACAAAAATGGCATTTAACCTCTGTGGTCTTCCCCTAGTCTAATCATGAGAAAAACACCAGACAAATCTAACTGAGGAACATTCCACAAAATACCTTGAACAGTATTCCTCGAAACTGTCAAGATCATAGAAAACAAGGTCTACCAAACTGCCACAGCCAAGAGGTGCTTAAGAAACCATGAACAATGTGATGTAGTGCCCTGGGTAAGATCCTGGAACAGAAAAGGACATAAGGTAAAACCTAAGGAAGTCTGAATAAGGTACAAACTTCAGTTAATAATAATATACCAATATTGGCTCATTAGTTGTAACAAATGCAGTATATTAACATATGTTAATAACAGGTAAAAATGAGTTCAAGGTAAATGGAAACTGTATTATCCTTGCAACTTTTCTGTAAATATAAAACTCTTCTAAAAATTAAAGTTTAGACCAGGTGCAGTGGCTCATGCCTGTAATCCCAGCACTTTGGGAGGCCAAGGTGGGCAGATCACCTGAGGTCAGGAGATCAACACCAGCCTGGCCAACATGGTGAAATCTCTGTTTCTACCAAAAATACAAAGATTAGCTGGGCATGGTGGTGCATTCCTGTAGTCCCAGCTACTCAGGAGGCTGAGGCAGGAGAATCACTTGAATCCGGGAGGTGGAGGTTGCAGTGAGCCGAGATCGCACCACTGCACTCTAGCCTGGGTGACAGAGCAAGAATCTGTCTCAAAAACAAACAAACAAACAAAAAAACACAAAAAAACCCCAACACACACAAACAAACAAACAAAAAACCACCCCATTGTCTTGTTCGCTGGCTTTGGGTCTCTTCTTCAGCCTCTTAAATCTGGTGCCATCCACATAGGAATTAATAGGAGTTAAGCAGGACAACTCCCCCCTTAGGGTACTTCTTACACTATTAAATTTGACTACTATCACCTTATTAGCTGTACAATTTAAATGCAGGTACCCTTTGAAAACTCCACAAAGTCTTTTCTGTGGACTGCCAGTTCCCCAGAGCTATGATGAGGAAGAGAGAACACTGTTGGTGTCGGGTGGGCAAGCTCTGTGGTCACAGTCTCTCCACAAGCTTTGTAAAATCAAGATAAGACAGATTCCTCTAACAATGAGCATCTCAGGATTTTTAATACATATGTACAGTGAAGAGGATATTTTGCAACATTCTCTAAAATCCCCTGACCACAAAACATTTTTGGGGTGGGGCAAGGTGGGAAACATCTGCAGGGACTAGGTTTCACGAAAGAGTTTCGCGAAACACAGCTCTTAATGCAATGGTCAAGTACCCAGAGGCAGCGAAGGTGTCTGCTCCTCTAAAAAGCTACCTTGGGCAACCCACTCTTCCTCCAACACCCAGAACTGTGCAGGGTTATCGGCTTCCATGACACTGTCAACACCACAGTGGTCACCACTATGTATTATTTTCAGTTATTGACACATGAAGCAGATGGATTTCTATCTCCATTTCTACTTTTCTCTAAACATAAAATTTAAAAGGTGGTGGTGGTGGGTTATAACCTATGCTTTCATCTGGCAGAAGAGAGGCTTGTAGATTAGATTATAATATATTTTCTCATTGCTATGCCCCACCTACATCTATGTTTGATGACTTTAATTTGGAATGAGGAGGTATGTTGGGGATATTTCTTTAGAAAATGTGGATCCTGACAATCACTGCAAATAACAGAACCTTCAGTGAACTCCCAAGATCTACAGTTCCATTCTAGGCTGATCCTCTGATGACTTAACCAGAACAGCTAAACACACGTAAACAAGTAGACATTAAAAAATAAAATTTTCTACTTAAATTTATCCACTCTTCTTTACTTAAATTTTTCACTAAACAATTATTTTACTTTAAAAACTCAAACACAGTTGTGAGGTATACATAGCCTATATTAATTAAAGTTAATAAATGTTAAGAAGAATCATCCCCTTTCCTAGCAGTTCTAGCCATAGTTAAACCATAGTTACACTGTAATATGTCAATCATGGGATATGGCTGAAGAAGTGAGGATTTTATTTAACCAAAATTTTTCAGCTGGCTTAGTCCCTGAATAGAGCACAGAGACCTACCTCAGAATCCTCTTTTAGGTTGGGAATATTTTATTAATCACTCAAATACTTGCTTTAAAACAAAACAATTGAAAGAAGGTGAACAAAAAGAAAAAGTATGTGTGTCTCAGATAACTGAGAATAAAAATATAAAGGAAAAATAAAATTTCTCTCTAAAATTTCACACTAGTAGAATTAAAAAGCCATTGAAAAAAGCATTTCCAATGTTACTGAAATGAAGGCTAGAAAACAAGAAAACTAAAACCAAAAAGTGAAGCTTGAAAAGGTAATTTTTAAAGAAACTAGCCATTAATCCTAAGTCTCACACTGTCACCCTGGATCTCAGTCTGCTGGCTAAGTAAATCCATACTGAGTTCAGAACGGAGACTATTAAGCAAAAAGTTTTTAAAGTTGCAGAGAAGGGAGGGTAAATGGCTTGTGCATCACTGCTAGCTAATATCCACGGCTTCCCTGGGGACTTTAATGTGGTGGAACTTGAGAGATCTGTTTGCCAGTCGATGGGCTGCTTTTGAGGCTGTTGATTAACATATGTAGATTTCCAAAGTACCTTGAAAGCTTTCTATTATCTCAGCACTCCAAAGGCAGTATCTAAATGTTGATACTTAGTTTCAGCTTTTTCCAGTTTCTACTTCAGCCTTCCACATTCATGTTTCAGCTTTTTCCAGTTTCTACTTCAGCCTTCCACATTCATGATCACCCATTCACCCTTAGCAAGCCTCAGAGCAGAGTGGAGTTGCTTGAAACCCATGTGGGCAAGCTGACCTGACTGTGGATAGGCCAGAGTCTAACTGAGGGACAGCAAGGTTTTCGGATGGTCTTTAGGCAACAAATTGAAAACGGTAATTTCTTTTCTTTGGCAGCAGGACATAACCTGTGAATGTTTTCTCATTTACTCTCCCAGCACTCTATGGTGTAGGTCTTCTAAATGCCTCCACTTAAATAACAAAGACATGGAATAAGCAAGAAGAAATAACTCCCTACAGAGCAGCAGAGCCAAATCCTAACCCATGCCTTTTAGCCTAAAACCTGTACTCTCTCTGGCTTGCATGTTCCCTTCCAGGAATATAAGGCAGTAAAACACAGTGGGAAACAGCCCTTCAAGAATTCAAACAGTATGGGAAAAGACAGTAAGACAATTTCCCTCCCATGTTTTCTACAGCAAAAAGGCATCACTATTCCAGTAAAAATTTCCATCAGGCTGGGATCTTCCTTTCTAGTCTTTCAAATTTGAAAATCATAAAAAATAACTTTAAACACAATACAAATGGCTAAACATGACCGAATATTCAACATGAATACTACTGGCATAACAGGCTAATGGGGTGATATAATGAGGGAGAAACACTGGTATCTTTAAAATAATCTCTGTCCTTTTGCAGAAAGGAAGGAAAATTTCTAAAACTGAGTAAGAAGAGGATAATGAAGATATTGGCAAGTAGAAGTTCACAAGAGGGTTTAAGCCTTTCTATGTGCTAAAATATTACATATACATTCTATTTTCTTGAACACTATTTTAAGGCAACTTTTTAAACTATCATTAGTTACTGATTTTCCTTGAATTACTTTACTAATCACTACTGGGGATACTCTACAACATAAATAGGCTCCAAAAGCTTTTCTGCATTTGTAAAAACTGTAACCACAGACAAACCATAGCCACACTTTTTAGCTCCAGTATCTTCATCAGAATTTGAATATCCAGGTGCTCCTCAAGGCTTAATTTTCACAATTGGTAGAAAGCAGAAATTTGAGTCAACCAGCTGTAACAGCCCACAGAAAACCAGCAAGCACTTTTAGCTATTTTTCCTTAGTGTAGAATAAATTGACTGACTGTACTGAGCTGTTTCCGTGTTTCCCTCTCCAGAGATGTCACTTCCCTGAAGAATTTCCACCAACATATAAACAACCAATCCTTTCAAACAAGAGACATTCTCTTAAAATTAATTCTTATCATTTTCTAATCCACAGCATCTTAAAGTGGAAAATGCAGCTTTTCTAAGCAGAAGCATATTTCTATTCATCCCCAAGAAGATTCTGAATTCCAATCAGATTTAGTCCAAATGCCACTTAATGACTTTGTGTTCCAACCCAGATAACAGCACAAGCTGCTAACTTACCATTTGGTGACAAATACCTCTTTCTCCAAGTTTCTCCTCAGTGGTGTTATTATTAGCAATGAAGCGTGACTTATAAGCAGACTTTTTCAAAAGCTAAAGCAGAGCAGGGTAAATTTCCATCCCTCATGTTTTCCCCATAATCTGTAAAATGTTTCACTTAGATTATGATTTCCTAAAACTTTAATATAGTTACTACAGGGAGATTTCTAAATATGCTGTTAATTAGTTTGTTCATTCTACAAACACATATTTAATTGCTTCTAAATACTAAGCACAGAGAAATAAAATTGAATGAGATTGAAGAGACTAATATCTCTTCCATCAAGGGAGACAGGGGGCGTGCCAATCTTGCTCAGGATCTGCCTCCAAGCCCGCTTAGCATGTGGCTCTGCTCAGCAAATATTCACTGCAATGTGAATGGCAAAGCTCTGCCTTCAAGATATTGATAATCCTTGAAGACAAGTGACAGGCACTATTCCAGATTCTGAAAATAGAGCAATAAGCAAAACAAATAACGTGCCACAGTGACACTTATATTCCTGTGCAGGGGAGCACAATAAACTAAACTATATATAGATAATATAATGTGAGACAGGGGCTCTAAAGAAAAAAAGCAATGTAAGAGGACGGGGAGCCTTTCCAGACTGAGTGGTCTTACACTTGGAAGAAGTTTCAGAGGAGCTGAGATTTAAATGAAGTGAGTGGCAAATGTTGCAAACATTCTAGATAAAAGTGTTCTAAGCAGAAGGAACTAATTAATACGCAGGCAAGTAAGGATAACACCGTTTGCAGCTAGTATAATGAGGCACATGGCTGAGTTTGGTAGCTGTCTACCAAAATTCAATTTTTTATTTCTGGCCACCCAGGCAGATCACATGTCTCAGCTGCCCTTGCAGTTTGGGTGACTTTGTAACTTGTCTTTACCAATGGACTGTGAGAGAAGTTGTACGTGTCACTTCGGAGGCAAGGCTTTAAGAAGCAAATATGTCTGTTCCATGCTTTCTTTTTTATTCTTTTACATAAAATGGAACAGAATGGGGTTAACAGAGCCACAACGCAGAAGGCGCCTGGGTCTATACATCACTGCCTAAGAACAGCCATCCAGGCCGGGTGCAGTGTTGCAACACCTGTAATTCCAGCACTTTGGGAAGCCAAGGGGGTGAAAAACCTGAAGTCGGGAGTTCGAGACCAGCCTGACCAACATGAAGAAACCCCATCTCTACAAAAAACACAAAATTAGCCAGGTATGGTGGAGCATGCCTGTAATCCCAGCTACTCAGGAGGCTGAGGCAGGAGAATTGCTTGAACCCGGGAGGCAGACATTACAGTGAGCTGGGATTGTGCCATTGCACTCAGCCTGGGCAACAAGGGCGAAACTCTGTTTTGGAAGAAAAAAAAGGACAGCTGAGAGGGGGCATCAAGATGGCCGAGAGAAGCCAGCACTGGAATGCAGCTCCCAGGGAATGAGACGCAGAGGGCTAGAGGACTTTATGATTCCAAAGGAGGTGCCAGGTTCTTTTCTGTGGGACTGATAGGGCTCTGAAAATAGGCCCAGGGAAGGAGCCGCAGGGGGAGAGCCACCCAGGGGGGTAAATCAAGACAGGGGGTGGGGGTGCGTCCCCACCTGAAACGTGCAGCTGACTCGGAGAGTTGGGGGACTTAACCCCCTTGGTGCTCCAATTCGGATTCTGTGCTTACCTCATCCCTCCTGCAACCCACGGTCCACAAGAGCCCTGCCAGACGTGGGCAGTCTTTGCAAATCTGAGCAGTGGCTACCGCTGAGTGCAGCAACTTGTCACAGGGACCTGAACGGGAGTTTGGACTCACGCCAACGGGATGGACTGTCCCATAGAGGAAGGCAGAGTTGAAAGCTGAGAAACAGACCATAACGCCTGGCAGGCCCCACCTTCACAGAACTCAAACCGAAGCCCCCGCTAGAGAGCTTAGCAGCAAATACACCAGCTTGACCCCAACCAGGAAGATCCAGCTGGGGAAGGAGAAAGATCAAGGCTGGGGCCCATCTCAGCGGCAAACTCCAGGAAGGACCACCCACCCAACAACCTGACTGAACCCGAGTGAGCCCAGCAACGCCCTCTACAGGCCAAAAACGATACAGCTCCAACTTCTATAGAAAAAAAAGTCCACTCAAGACTCCTGAAATCACCAACTTCAAAGATTAAAGGGAGATAAATCCACGAAGATGGGGAAAAAACAGCGCAAAAAGGATGAAACCACCAAAGAACAGAATACCTCTTCTCCTCCCAGGGATCACGACTCCTCACCATCAAGGGAACAAAAAAAGACAGAATGAATCTGATGAATTGATAGAAGCAGGCTTCAGAAGGTGGGTAGTAACAAACTTCTCTGAGTTAAAAGACCATGTTCTAACCCAATGCAAAGAAACTAAGAACCTTGAAAAAAGGTTAGATGAAATGCTAACTAGAATAACCAGCTTAGAGAAGAACATAAACGACTTGATGGAGCTGAAAAACA
>CAUYQU010038750.1:0-22631 GCA_963574635.1 Cheracebus regulus
TTTTCTTCTATTGAAATGCAGCATGATAGTCAAAGGGGAAGTTGATCTGAGAAGCCTGGGTCTCCCTTTTCAAAGTAACCAAGGATCTGTAAGCATACTCAGCTCCAGTGCTAAGAAAGTTAGGGCACAAAGAGGCCATTTTGGAATTTTCCAGTCCTCAAGCACCTTGAGAAGAGATTATTTTTATCTACCCTCACATCCATGACACAGAAGCAGGGCAGAGCATGTGGTATTTGCCTTTTCTGTAAAGAAACATCTTTTGGCCAGGCATCTTCTTTTTTTAAGGGTGATACAGAATAGATTCAGCAAATAAATTATATATATATATATATATATATATATATATATATATATATATGTATATTTACAGTGCATCTATAGTCTTAGTCTGTTTGGGCTGTTGTATCAAAATACCATAAGCTGAGTGGCTTATAAACAACAGTTATAGAGACCCAGAAGTCCAAGATAAAGGTGTCAGCAGATTTGGTGTCCGATAAGGTCACAGACAAAGACTTCTTACTGTGTCCTCCCATGGTGGAAAAGGTGAAGCGGCTCTCTGGGGCTTATTTTACAAGGGGTCAGCTCCCATTCATGAGGACTCTGCCCTGGTGACGTAATCACCTCCCAAAGGTTCCACCTCCCAATACCATCACCTTGGGGTTAAGATTGCAACATGTGAATTCCAGGGGCGCATAAACATTCAGACCATAGCAACTACCTCATCCAGAAACTATGACGAATATTGCTCATTTTTCTTTGCATATTCTTTCCTCATATTTCTTTTCAACCTCACTTTCCACAAAGATTCTAACTATGTGTCAAAATTGGCACGTAAAAAGAATCTAATCTACCATCCCAGGAATGGAAGATAATAACCCACATTTAATAGTACATCAACTTTCTATCCTGAAACACACTCACAGGAAAAATCAAATCATTGTTTTTGAAATAGTTTCAGAGTTGATGCATTGTTTCCTCCAGTGGTAGCCATTCACATCTTGTTCTACTTCAATTGTACCATCTGGAGTTCTGTAATATATAATCTGTGTGTCTCTTTAGTCATGCAGTTATCAGTGATGACCAAATTAGAATGCAAGTCACCAGAGAACATGCTCTTATCCACTGCCGATTATCTCATTCTAAACACAATTTTAGAAATCTGATTGAGTTACCAACTTCCCAAAATTTAGAAGCTCTGAAATGCTAGAGGAAGTTCTACTGCAAGGTGGACAAACTGGTAAGAAGAAGCCTCACATCAAATGAAGCGATAGAAACTATTTTCAATAGATTCAGTATATCGACTTGTTCAATATAAGTTATTAAGGGTCTTTTGCCCTTAAATAAGATGATCATTGATAACTAATCATTGCTCATCTTGGTATCCCATAATTATCAAGCAAAAGTTTAGATTATGCTCTTCTTCCGTTGTTTAAAGATACAACAGAATGTTTTTAGAGTTTTATTTAAATTCAGTGTCTCTCAATTACAACTTTATTTCCTGTGTCTCCTATTCTGTTTATTGATTGAACATTCCTAGTCCTCACTGGGCCCCTCTTGTTCCCTCCATGTAAGATTTTCTTCCGGTTTTACTTGCCCTTCCTCACCTTCTATCAGAACAGAACTTGGAGAAGAATCAAGTTCAGTGGGAACACCAGTGCTGACAATCAGAAAGAGAGATAAGGTGGAACACTGTCTGATGTTAGACAGCCCAGATTCACAGGATGGCTCCTCCACCCTGAGACACTGGACACTTCATAATGTTCTTGTTCCTCAGTTTTCTCATGTGTAAAAAGGAGAGATAATAAGAATATCCACATCAGAATTGCTCTGAGCATTAAATATTTATTAGCTTAGAACAGCACCATAGCCCATATCAATTGCCTAAGAAATATTAGCTAACACTATTACTAGGATTGCTATTTTCTTGTTGATGGAATCATTAATAAACACAGGATGTGGTTCTGTTGCCTTTGTCTTTGGATTATAAACTCCATAGAAAGAGGAACTGTGTATTTTGCATTCAGCATTATATTCATATTCATGAATACAATAAAGAATGCCAAAGGAAAAGCATGAATAGGAATGAGATGTGAAAAGGTATCCAGGATGAACTTATCTACTTGAGAATTTTTTCTGTCAGCCCAGATTCAACTCCTAGTTTTGGAAGCAGACTTTTTAGTCATAGCAATTATCTAAGCATGTTGTATAGTAGTGTTCATTTATAAATACTGATCTTTCCCTGCAAAAGGAAATTCAAGGGCAAGGAATGTGTCACATAATTCCTAGAAAGGCTAATTGGTTGAACAAGAGAAAATAAATCTTTGAAAATTGTTTATTAACTTAATTTTTAGAAATTTGATTTACATGTGTATGATCTAAATTTCAGCCTTCCTAAATTTGTTTTCTCTTGTTTCTGAGATCTATTCACACAGGATCAGAAAGTACCACAGACTGGCAGAAGGCACATTGTCATACGGAATGCATGATTTCTTATTCCCTGTGCTAGAATTCTTCAGGTGTACGTGTCATTAAAGGGGGAGCATCAAGTTGTGTACTGAGAATTAAGCAAGGTCATATGAACAAGGATACCCATAAAATGAGTTCAAGTAATTACACTAGGCAGGGCTTGATTACTCTCTCTGATCCATTTACCTTTCCTGTAATTCAGAGCCATGCCTGAGAGGGCAGGACTGCCATCAGCCCAAGTCGGTGATTCCTGAGTAGCAAGTGATAAACATAATATGTGACATGGCCCCATAACAAACCTGCTGGGAACAGCACTTGAAAACCCATTTCCTAATAATGTCATAGGCCCCTTCATTTATTTGCCTTGTGCCTTTTTCCTTCATCAGGCTGATTGCTGATAAGGATTCACATCCTATCGCAAACATGTCAGTCACCGAAGCCACTGTTCCTTGTTAATGATGTCCAAATCAATATCTTAACAGATTTTTTTTTCTTTTTTCAAAAGAGAGAAAGGTTATGAGAAAGATGAGATAACGTGAGTGTATTCGTGGAGAGAATGATCATGAAGTGTGTGTGTGTGTGTGTGTGTGTATATGTGTGTGTTGGGGGGGGGGTGAGGGTGGGAATGAGTGTTGAAAAGCACAAAGGGAAGTGGAATAGAAAGCCTAATGTCTCAATGCAAAGGTTATGAACACCAACCAGGAGAAAATCTTCTCTAGTTAAGGTGAAAGCTCTTTTAAAATAGTTAACTTGAAGCAAATGAAGGTAACCAAGCAGGAGTCTTTTCCCTGGAATTTTAGTAATTTCTAAAGCAAACACTTGGCTTGTTCTTTATTTCTCCCACACAGTGCACATGTATCCACATGCTGGGCTATTTTTGTGGGAAGTGCACCAGAGCTCTGTTACAGAATTGCCTGCTCAAAATTACACAACTTGGAGCGGCTTTCCAAAACAACTATTTTTAAGAGATGCCAGGAGATTTTCTCTGAAGTTCTGGTGTAGTTGGATCTTATGGTTCTTGGTATATTTGAATGGGCTTCAAAGGAAATTTTCCCAAGTGGCCTTCATGTTCTTTACAAGGAGTGCACACCCTATCACAAGAACTATTTGGTGGTGGTTTTTTGGGTCTGGCTGGTGTAAGCTATTCTTCAAAATTCTCCTCTGTAAAATGCAGTGAGAGATACATAGACCTCGTATGTGGTAGGAGTTTTGGGCCCCTTGAAGTACTGATATGATTGGTCTGACCCTCATGCCTGAACCATGAGAGTATAAAGCCTTCTCCAATATTTCAGTGGATTATCATCTCATAGTCAACTCTGTCCTTCTTCTGAATCTGAAAGAAAGTTAAGCCCATTCTTTAATGCCGATGTTGAAAGATAGATAAAGGAAGAAAGTTACTCATACTATGCACTAGTGAGTATAACAGGTGATTTTACTAAAGATGTGGAAATGATTTGGGAGAGGAGTTTAAAAGTGAGCATTAGATGTCTGCATTCATAAAATGCCCATTGGTTACCCTCCAACCAAAGCACTTCCTACGTCCCTCACCACCAAATCAGTGCCAGCCTTCCTCCATCTCACTAGCGTTTCCCTGTTTCTAAGCCTGCCTGCTGTGCTTTGTTTTCTTCTTTCTCAGAAGCAAAATTTTTCTCTCCTCTAATGAGACGTGATTAGACTTTCTCCTCTAGTATCTTGGCTTACGAATAAACAAAACATTATATATAATGTGTGTGTGTGTGTATAAAAAAATGAATGGAGTATTGGTCAACCTTAAAAATGAGTTAAATTCTGACACACATGCTACAACATAAATGAACCTTAAAAACATGCTATGTTAACTAACCCAGACACAAAACAACAAATACTGGTTAATTCTGCTTATATGAAATACCTAGAGCAGGCAAGTTTATAAACAGAAAGGAGCAGAGAGGTTACTAGGGAAATGGAAGTTATTGCTTAATGGGCATAGTTTCTGTTGAGGATGATGATAAAGTTCTAGAAACAGATGATGTGGATTCTTGCACGACATTGTTAATGTAATCCATGCCACTTATTTGCACACTTAATGGTTAAAATGGTAAATTTTGTGTTATGTGTATGTTTCTACAATAAAAAAGGCAGTTATGAGTCAGTAGGTTAAAAAACATTGAACTGTACTATCCAGCAACAATTGAAATTAATAAATAGACAAAGACTTTTAAAATCATCATGCTTAACACTAACAAAAAGTAAAGTTGGACAGACAGAGTAACACACTGCTGCTGAAATACAAATGTACATTGCATATCTGGGAAAAAATATGGCAATATATGTCATGAGAATGAAGAGTACTTATTTTTAATCTAACAATCTCACTTTTCTTAAGTTTGAATGAAGACAGAGACTCATGCATTAATTTTTCATTCAAGTTTCTGTTGTTGTTTATTGTGTCGTTAATGTCTCGCACAAAGTAGCTGGGTTTGCTATATCAGCATTTAAGGAAATGGATTTTCTGTGCTATTTAAAACCTAATGGGACACAGGAAGGCCATGGTTATATAGTCGAAAAGTTCAGTCAGTTCTTTGTTTTGCACTGTCAAAATAACTACAAGATTCTATTTTACCTCGAAGTTTACCTGTATGGTATTAGGGATGTTTAGAGTTCTTTAACATGACTCTAATATTAAAGCAACACTAGATAAAAATTAAGAAAGCCGGGTACGGTTGTGCACACCTGCAGTCCCAGCTACTTGGACCGGTAAAGTGGGAAGATGGTGTGGGGCTAGGAATTAGAGGCTGTAGTGCTCCATATTATACCTGTGAAGATCCACTGCACTTCGGCCTTGACAATGAAGTGAGACCTTGTCTCTAAAAAAATAAAATAAAATGGGCCAGCACAGTGACTCATGCCTCTAATCCCAGCACTTTGGGAGGCTGAGGCAGGTGGATTACCTGAGGTCAGGAGTTCGAGACCAACCTGACTAACATGGTGAAACCCTGTCTCTATTAAATACAAAAAAATTAGCTGGGCATGGTAGCACATTCCTGTAATCCCAGCTACTTTGGAGGCTAAGGCAGGAGAATTGCTTGAACCTGGAAGGTGGAGGTTGCAGTGAGCCAATATCACACCATTACCCTCCAGCCTGGTCAACAAGAGCGAAACTTATCTCAAAAAGATAAAATAGTAAAATAAAATTAAAATTGAAAAAAATTTTAAATGTAAGAAAGGCAAGTTTATAGTAGTACTCATGCACACAAAGGCAAACTCACACAGAAAATTCTAGCATTCTAACTGTTCCTATTACAGTAGTCTCAACCCTCCATCTTTTTCAGAGCCACCTGTTACAAATCTGAACATTTATTTCACACACTGACCCTTTTGTTTGCTCTCTCTGAGGAGCTAAAAAGCAAGTCATTTATGAGATCATATGCACAAAAAATAAATTTTTCATTCCTGTTAATCATCTTGCTTAGCAGGTTATTTTCAACAAGCACATGAGGACTTCAAGCTTAAAATTGAAAAATTTGAAATTAGAAAAAAAAAGTCAAATAGAAATGGCTTTGTGAATTTGGCAGAATGCTATTTCGATACTTTGATTTTCAGGGCCTTTCTACAATAATACAAACTTATGCCCATAAGTTTCAGACTCAATGCCCTGAATTATTTGTTGTGATTCATGTTCTGGTAGCATCAGTTGTCACGTTATAGAATTCCTAAAAAGATTTTACAAATACAACCTTAAGTTTAATTTCTTTAATATGTTCACAAAGACTTTATTCATTAGGTTCTTAAGAAGTTTGGGCCTATTTACATTTCAAAACTCTGTCAAGCTTCTTTAAGAGAGGAAAAATCTTTCCAAATTGTTTTGAGATTGAAGTGGTGGAGAAAATACTAATAAAACAAAAACTTAAGCCACTTCTGCTATCATAAAAATAAGATTGTTTAAGAATATTATTTTTTTACACAAATCAAATATTTGACCAAAATCACATAAGTAGTCTGAAATACAGAAAAACTACTTCGTTTCTCAGTATCCCAATAAGAATGAACACTGTGTAAAGTATCATTCTACTCTATACTACTCTACACTACTGTGTGTGAGCACATTCTAGAACCTCAACAGCCACCCAAAGCCCCTTTCTGCCCAAGCATTACTCATTCTATTAGTGTTAGGGAAATTTTATTAATCAAGAATGAAGTTAATCTATAATACTAGGTGGTGGCAAATATGGAGGAAAGTAAAATATAGTAAAAAAGGGTGGAGAGAGAGTTGCTATTTCATATTAGATGATCAGAAAATGTTCCTTTCATTGCTAATAACTTATTGTCACTAAT
The DNA here is from genome assembly GCA_963574635.1 of Cheracebus regulus. Classification (NCBI taxonomy): domain Eukaryota; kingdom Metazoa; phylum Chordata; class Mammalia; order Primates; family Pitheciidae; genus Cheracebus; species Cheracebus regulus. The sequence continues at coordinate 6,781 of CAUYQU010038750.1, forward strand.
AGATTTTCTGCCTCTGTTCTGCCTATCTAATACTATGAAACAAACCTTCCTAAAACATGTCTTAAAATGATGACACTATTGATTTTGCTCAAGAATCTGCAATTTGTGTAGGGTACTGTGAGGACATCTCCTTTTTACTCCTCTTTGTGCCAGCTGGGGTGATGTGGAAGCTGTGGCTGGAATCACCCTGAGCTCACTCATTCATGTATCTAACCCTCATGCCTGCACCATGAGAGTATAAAACCCTCTCCAATATTTCAGTGGATTACCGTCTCATAGTCAACTCTGTCCTTCTTCTGAATCTGACAGAAAGTTCAGCCCATTCTTTAATTCCAACGCTGAAAGTACTTGAGCTGGCAAGACTGAAATACCTGGCGACAAGGACCGCCATACCTCCTCAGGCATCTCTTTCTGTCACCGTGGGGTCTCTCTGCAGGATCTCACCAGCATGGTGGCTTTATGGTAACCAAATATCTTGTATGTTGTCCTGGGAGAAGTTGTGATCTGCTAGGGAAAGTCCCATAGTGTCACCTGTGACACACTCTATTGGTCACAGCAGTCACAGGCGTGCCCAGGTTCAAAGGGAGAGGAAATAACCTAAGAAGGCTCTGAAATAGCATGCAGGAGAGAAATATTGCTGGGTCTTTTTAAACAATGCTATGAAATCTCTTTTTTTTACTTCATATGGAAAATAGGAAAATCAACTTTAACTGAGCACAGACTCCTAGACCTCTTCTCCAAGGGTAGAAGTAAAGCTAATACAGCTTTGAGGTGTCAGTCCAAATTTCTGGACTACACCATCTTTTTTTTTTTTTTTGAGACAGAGTCTTACTCTGTTGCCCAGGCTGGAATGCAATGGCCCAGTCTTGGCTCGCTGTATCACTGCAACCTCCACCTCCTGGGTTCAAGCAATTCTCCTGCCTCAGCCTCCTGAGTAGCTGGGATTACAGGCACATGCCAGCACACCTGGTTAATTTTTGTATTTTTAGTACAGATGGAGTTTTACTATGTTGGTCAGGCTGGTCTCGAACTCCTGACCTCATGATCTGCCAGCCTCAGCCGCCCAAAGTGCTGGGATTACAGGTGTGTGCCACCGTGTCAAGCCCACCATCTTAAAATAGTAATTGCTGCTCTTAACCTTAACATATTCATGATGCTGGCATTTCACCTATTTTTCGAATAAGGCCTCCTTTAAGCATGCTGATAAGAAAAATGATTAGGAGTAGATGTGCATGATTTTCATTTGAACTATACATAAGTGAGCAGGTTTGCAGTGACTGGCATCATTTAGATCAACTTGAAAAATATACCACACCAACACACCACCACTTTCAGACTGGTAAATATCTCATCAGGAGATTATAAAAAGTATATCATAAATGGTAACATCCTAATGCCCAGGAACTTGGTAAGTAGAGATTCCATCCAGACTGTGAGTCTAGGGAAAGCAAATGGCTCCCAAGCATCCTTTCAGTGGGGTCTCCTGTTCATTCAGAAAGAATGGTGGTGGCACATGACACCTACTCTTTCAGAAGCTGGGCTCCTCTGCCTTTTCCTGCCAGCATCCTTTGCTTGTGCTTTCCTTATTCACCTTTATGTAACAGAAGATCTCCTGTGAGCAGTCACTGTTCTTATATCTCGTCAATGAGAAATAAATATTTTTCTGAAGATCACTCGGGCATATGAAGAAGAGAATTGATACACCACATGACACAGTGTAAACTTAATGAAAACCCTCTTCTCTGCCAAGAGACAACTATCTCATGTCTCCTTTCCTTTTACAACCACATATGCCTTTTAATAATTTATTTTACAACCTGAAATGGCTCAGGTTTTTCCTATTTACAAACCCATGAACAGCCCAACAAAAGCACGGAAGATGCTCAGGACTGAGGATCTATCACTCCTTTAGCAGGGCCTAGGAGTCCCATTCACATTGAATCAACCCCAGGGGCTGAGTACTTGGATTCTGTAGCATAGTGGTTCTCAAGCCTGGCTGCACAGGAGCATCATCTAGGATGTTAGGGCTGCACCCCAGATGAACTAAATTCAAAGCTCATGGCAGTAGATGTGTTTTATGATCCAAAGAAGCTGATGTTTTCTGATACAAAGAGAGGAAAGTCAACAACTTCTACCCTATGGGGACATCTGTTGCTTTCTAAGGCTTCTACCACCACTTCCTTCTCACGCGTCTTTTACCTGGTCCCACTCTCCTTGCCCATTCATCCATATGGTGTCTGCAACCCAGGAAGCAGCCAGAACAATTCCATGATAGGATTTTGTGGTATAGATTGTGAGATGCATTTATTTCAGCAGTGGCCCAATTATTTCTACAACAGGACTAATAAAATTTTAACATGCTTCATATAAAAAAGTTCAAAAATACCACATGGAAACGTAAACGAATGACTCAAAACACATGGAAATGTGCCTTTGCGCACTATTCCTGTTACAAACAAAAACTGGCATGTGAGCTTTAGTTGATATTTTCTATCCCCTAAACGTAATAGGACATTTACATGTCTATGTATATTATTATATACTTATATATATTTTCAAATACAAAGTTATTGCCTTCATTAAAAACATCCAAAAAATTGTGTGTTTTATGGGCGGTGATGATTCTTTGAGATAATTAATGTGAAGCTGTTAGCATAGCACAGGTCTCGAACTTGGATGAGGTGAGGTTGTACAAAACTTAAACACTAAAAGACTCAGTAATCAAGAGAATTTTTTTTCTGTCCAACTTTATTTTAGGTTCAGGATGCATGTGCAAGTTTGTTATAGGGGTAAATTGTGTGTCATGGGGGTTTGATGTACAGATTATCTTGTTACCCAGGTAATGAACATAGTACCTAATAGGTAGTTTTTCCATATTCTCTGTCCTCCCACCCTCCACTCTCAAGTACGCCCCTGAGTCTATTATTCCCTTCTTTGTGTTCATGTGTACTCAATGTTTAGCTCTCACTTGTGAGAACATGCAGTTATTTGGTTTTCTCATTCTGTGTTAATTATCTTAGGATAAGGACTTCCTGCTCCATCCATGTTGTTGCAAAGGGCATGATCTCATTATTTGTAGGACTGTGTCGTATTCTGTGATGTATATGAACCACATTTTCTTTATCCAGTCCACCATTTACTTTTGAACCAACATAATGCTTTTTGACTTTTTAGTAACAGCTATTCTGACTGATCTAAGATGGTTTTCCACTGTGGTTTTGATTTGCATTGAGAAGTTATTTTTTCATGTGATATATTTCTTTTTCTTTTTCTTTTTTTTCAAGAAGGAGTCTTGCTCTGTCATCCAGGCTGGAGTGCAGTGGTGCGATCTTGACTCACTGAAATTTCTGCCTCAAGGGTTCAAGCAATTCTCCTGCCTCAGCCTCCCAAGTAGCTGGGATGACAGGCACGTGCCACCACACCCAGCTAATTTTTGTATTTTTAGTAGAGACGGGCTTTCACCATGTTGGCCAGGCTGGTCTCAAACTTCTGACCTTGCTCAAACTCGTGATCTGCTTGCTTCGGCCTCCCAAAGTGCTGGGATTACAGGCATGAGCCACTGTACCCAGCCCATTTGATATATTTCAAAGATAAAATTAATGTAAAAATCTCCCAATGAACAAAATGTTAACATTTTCAGTAAAGACAAGATCAGTAACAGCACCATGCTGAACCATTTTGAAACCTGAAATAAGAAAAAAATGAATAAAAGAGATTCTACTTACATTTGAATATTACTACCTCCTTCATCATGGATTTATTGCATTTATTGTGATTTTTAAAATATATTGCTTTAAATATTATCTTGATTATTGAGTTTTTTTCTCCTTTTTGATGTCTGCTTAAATTCTCCACCTGAGGCAGGTACCTCACTCAGATCACCTTACTCCTTGCCCTTAAACAATGTCTAGCACATAGCAGGTTCTCACTAAATGATTGCTTTATCATCAGCAAGTCATACTTTCCCATCTCTTGCTCAGTTTCAGATGTTCCAACCCCTTCAGGTCTAGTAGAAACCAGCTGCCTAACCCAAACATATCCTCCTCATCCCTTTCTTCTCCTGCAGAAAGACTAAGCACTCACCACACCACCCTAGTCTTATAATTTTCACAGCTTAGAGCTCAATTTGCTTTACCTAAATAATCTCTTTTCCACGCTTGAATTCCCTCTTTAACTCTTGCAAAATGTTCAGAAGTTTTTTTCCAATCTCCAGAAAAATCCATCTGCTTCTTTCTTCTTCTAATTAAACCTAGTTCTCATCAAATAACAGAACATTTTATGAAAATATCGTTTTGGGGCCCAAGTGTGGTGGCTCACGCCTCTAATCATAGCACTTTTGAGAGACCAAGTTGGGCAGATTGCTTGAGCCCAGGAATTCAAGACCAACCTGGGCTATTTAGGAAAACACTGTCTCTACAAAAAATAGAAAAATTAGCTGGATGTGATAACACATGCCTATAGTCCCAGCTACTCAGGAGGCTGAGGTGGAAGGATCACCTGAGCCTTAGGAGGTTGAGGCTGCAGTGAGCTGTGATCATGTTGCTGCACTTCAGCCTAGGTGACAGTGAGACCATGTCTCAAAAAAATTAAGAAAAAGAAAATACTATTTTTCTGAGTCACTGTTATTGTGGCAATCATTAGTTTTTCATTGTTGAATATTTAAAGTTCTTCATTTAATGTATAAGTAGTTATGATACCAGGGAAAAATATTGATCTTAGTGTTGAAAGTTTTGGATTCAAATCATAGTTTTCTACTTAATGCTAGTTGCATGATCTTGGGCAAGATACTTGTATCCATTATATTTTCTATTTGAAAGCTATTTGGTTAGCAAAAGTGTTACACATTTGTATGCTTTATTTTCATGATCAGTAATAATATTAGAAATGTAGTGCGAATCCCTGAGCTAGCTTTAAAATCTAGACATCAATATTTAAATCAATGCAATACAAAATACATCTTGAATTGCATAAAATTGTCATGAATTATAGAAAATAATTGTTATAAAATGAAGATTTTTTAATGTGTATTATATAAAGCAAGTATTAAAGAGATAGTAGATTATATAGCATATAATTGTTGCTTAGATAGCATTGTACAGTAGGTATCTTTTTTTTTTTTTTTGAGACAGTCTCATTCTGTCACCCAGGTTGGAGTGCAGTAGTGCAACCTCAGCTCACTGAAACTGCCACCTCCGAGGCTCAAGCGATCCTCCCACTTCAGCCTCCAGAGTAGCTGGAACCACAGGTGTGCACCACATGCCTGGCTAATTTGTAGGTATCATTTTCTAAGAACAACCTGCTCTGTGTTTTCTAAACTTCAGTAGCTCTCAGACTTTAGTGTATGTTTTTCTAAAATGCGGATTGCTGAGCCCCTCTGCATTAGAAATTCTAATTCAGCAGGTCTGAGCTGAGGTACAAGAATTTTAGTTTCCAGCAAGTTCCTGGATGATGCTGATGCTGCTGGCTCAGGGACCACACTTTGAGAACCACTGTTGCAGTCAAATCCTTACTAGGGGATTTTATCCTGGTATTCAGCTGCACTTTGATCCCACTGCACAATGAGACTATGTAAGAGAGAGAAATTGAAGCAGAATTTAATCCTTTATTGTTATAGCAACCAGCAATCACAATGATAATGCCCATAACAAAATAGCATCTTACCATTTTATGAGTTGTCGATCAGATTTTAATCAAATTGATATTTTTTAACTTATAGAAATAATTATCACCCTCATATAACTCCTTGGGCCCATTACATTGTATGAGATCATGGGACACAGTTGAGTGGACAGCTTTTATCTTTCTTTCTACTGCAGAGTCTAAATTTTGATTCTGAATCCCATTCCAAAAACTTTTTCTTGGCTTTGACATTGGCTATTATCTCCTCACTCTGCCAACCTGCTCTTAAACTGGCCCAGCTTCCATCTGGGCAAAATGCCCTGATGAAGCCAGGAAGCAGAGTTCATTGCTACCAAGAAAATCTTGCCCCCTTTGTCTGTTCCTGTAATCAAGCTGGAAGGCAATAGCTGGAAACTTCATTCTACTCACAGAATATTCAAAGTTGCATCTGAAATATTGTTCATTTGAAACCAGTGAGTATCCAGTCATACTCACTAGTATTGGCTTGGATCTCAGTAATATCTGTCCAGCATTGCCCTCTAGAGCTTGTGGGCATGTTTCCAAAGATGCCTCAGATCTTCTAATTAAGGTGTTTGGAATTCAGTTATTTAGAGAAAGACATCCTTCCATAATTTCACAGCAGGCTGAATAAATTTAAGTCCCAGGCAGTGTAAGAAGCATATGAAGTTTTATGAGGACCTCTTACTTGATCAACCAAAAGTTGATAAAATATATATAAAAACATATTTTTAAAAAATGCATGTTTTAATATACATATATTTTAAATATAATAAAATAATATATATTTACATATTATATATTTTAAAATATTAAATACATAATATATCATATTTATTATTAATATATATTAAAATATATATATTTTCATTTATATAAAAATATATTTTTATATAATATATACTTAAATGCATATATATTATTTAATATATATTTTTATATTATATATAAATATAATAAAAATTATATATTAAATTATATATATAATTTATATATATTATTATATATAATACAAATTATATATATAAATTATATATTATATATGTAATAAAAATATATAATAAATATAGTATATTATATATTAGATTAATAGATATAATATATTATTATATAGAATAGATATTAAATATATATATTTAAATATATATTATATATAAATATATTTTTTTAAATACATATATTTTAAAACACATTTAAAAGCACAAACTTTATTTGGGATCAATTTCCAACTGATAATTCTTATATACATATATTTGCTGATTCTACTTTCATTCATCATATCTATTTTGACAGACAAAATTTGTCTATATCTTTTACCTGCCTGAAAAAAAACAGTGTAGATTAGATTATTTAAATAAAACAATTTCAGCCACAATTTTTCCTTTGTGCTACAAATTCCTTTTGGTCTGCAAATTTAGTTTTACACGTATTTTCTAAACACAATATTAGGCAGTTTGCACCTTCAGGAAATGCTCCAGAATTTCTTTCAGGATCAGCTAAAAAAGCTCTGGATGGTTATTTAGTTTGGGATGGCGAGCTTGTTAAGAGTTTTAGAAATGTCTGAGTTATATACTGAAGCTTTGGCTTTTTGCCTGGAAAAAAAAATTTAACAAGGAAAAGAAAATGAAAGATAAAAACCAACCAACAATCTTATGTGTCTCATCTTGAACTCTATTCTCTTCCTCAACTGTGCAGGTAGCTCCCTGCACAGCGTGGCCTCCAAAGGTCACAGACAGTGTCTGCTATGCTCATCTGTTCATGTGACAGGAAAAGTGCCCTCTACGTTACTGCCTGAAAAGCCAAACTGCAAGTGTATGACTTCCCAGATCTCTTGAGTTGTGTTTTTGGAGACAGAGCTTTTGTGTTTCTAATTGGGCTAGAAGTATAGCTATGACTTTTGCTTTGCTTGAAAGCAAACAGACAGTGGGATTTTCCAGGCTGCTTTGACCAGCTATCAGTGCTACCTGTCAGTCACATCCATGGGGACTGGTAGTAAATACTACAAAGGGACAGTCATTGCTGCAAATAAAATTCTCAAGAAATAAACACTAACTAGTCAACTCTTCAAGGCAATATACATCAACAGAGAGAATATATTTCTTTAAGACTTGCCTGAATTTTAAGAATGAAATCAATAGGACACGATAAAGCTGCAAAGGAAATATGCTGAAATGTATTTTTAAGTGATGAAATGATCAGTTATTTCCTCTTTACTTTTTTCGCCATAATCTAAATTTTATATAAAAAACATATTTAACAACTTTATTGGGGTATAAATCATACACTATGAAATTCATTCATTTTAAGAAGACAATGAGATGCTTTTTAGTAAATTTAGAAAGTTATGCAGTCATCCCCACAATCTGCTTTAAAACATTTCCATCATCCCAAAAAATAACCTTGTGCAATTTGCAATCAATCCCTCTTCCTACCCCTAGCCCCTGGGGACCAGTGATTTATTTTTTACCTCTCTGTATTTGCCTTTCCTGCATAGTTCATATAAATTGAATCACACAATATGTGGTCTTTTGTGTCTGGCATCTTTTATTGAGTATAATGTTTTCAAGGCATGTCCATGCTGTTCCTCTTTCTTTTTTGTGGCTGGATAATATTCCATTGTATGGATATCCCCTATATTTTATATCAGTTCATCAGCTGATGAACATTTGTCTTTCCATTCTTTGCCTATTGTAAACAATGCTGCTATGAACATATATTTTTATTTCTCTTGGGTAAGTAACTGGAAGTGTAGTTGCTAAGTTATACTGTAAGTTTACATTTGTGATTGTAGGAAACCATCGAACTGTTTTCTGCAATGGCATTACCATTTCACATGAGTGATCTAGTTTCTCCACATCTTCAGTAGCATTTGGTGTGTCACTATTTTTTATTTTAGTTTTTCTGTTATGTTTGTGCTGATATCTAATTGTGGTTTAAATTCGCATGTCTTTAATTACTAAGAATGTTGAACATTGTTTCCTATTTTAGGCATTAGTGTATCTTCTTTGGCAAAATGTTTATTCAAATATTTTGCTTGTTTAAAAACACAAACTTTAGTTTGGATCAATTTCTGATTTACAACAACAAAAACAAAGCTACAAAGAAAGGACAGAAATTTCCTGTAGTCCCTTTACCCAGGTTTTCCCATTATTAACACCTTGGATAAATATGACACATTTGTCATAACCACCAAGAAACTGACACTAATACATTACTATAAAACTAAACTTCAGACTTTATTGGCATTTTACCAGTTTTTCCATTAATTTCTTCTTTTTGTTCAGGGTTCAACTTGGGGTACCACATTGCATTGAGTTGCCACGTCTACTAAGTCTTCTCTGGTCTATAATAGTTTCTCAGTCATAGACTGGCTTAAGGAGTACAAGTCAGGCATTCTGTAGGATGTCTCCCTATTGGGGTGTGTCTGATGTTTTTTCTCATGAGCAAATTCAAGCTGTGAGTTTTTGTAAAGAACTTTAGAGATGAAGTTTTCACCAGCTTTTCATTCATGTATTTGTTTTAGTATTATTCAGTTGTAAGTATTCTTTATATGTTTACACACAAGTCCTTTATCAGATATATAATTTGTAAATGTTTTAAAATTATATTTCAGTTATATAATTAATATACATGCCATAAACCCACTAAAAAAGCAAGTGCAGAAAGTAATATTGACCCACCCAGTTAAGTGAGGTACAATATGATGGAGGTATTTATTTCATAGTCAGTGTGGAATGTAACTATCACATTAACAAATATTCTTGAACAAATCTTTAAAAAATTATATATAGTGTCTCCTGGTATATACAACCCAGCCAGATTTTTCCACCAGCATTGGACTTGTTTTCTTTTTCTTTAGTTGATTTTCAGATAAAATGGAATTTCCTCTGGGGGCCATTTTATACCAAAATATGTGTCCTTAAATGCTGCACTATCACTTAATGTGGCATAATATTTGCACAAAAACTCATGCAAATTGAGAATTTTAGAAAGTCTGTGAGGTTCACATGTGCAAGCTCTCAGATACTCCCTTCACTGACTCTGTCTCTCTTTTTTTTCTCTCTCTCCCCCCTCTATTTCTCTTTGTGTGTCTCTCCTCTCTCTTTCTCTGTCATTCCTCTCTCTCCCCCTCTGTGTGTGTGTGTGTGTGTGTGTGTTTATGCTTACAAGTGAACTTAATGCATGCACTTCAATTTGTCCGAGTTAAAGTTTCCATTGATCTGAGGCTATATGAGATGATTTGTAATCTAGAAAAGGCTACACACAAACAAACAACAAAAAATGGTTTTGACGTTATTAACATTTACGTAGGCTTTATGGGATGAATTGTGCCCCCCTTCCAAATTTATCAGTTGAAGTGCTGATCACCCTACCTCAGAATGTGACTTTTTTGGAGACAGGATCTTTATAGAGGTAATCAAGTTAACATGAGGTCAGTAGGATGAGACTTAATCCAATATGACTGATGTCCTTATAACAGGAGGAGGTGTACAAAGGGAAGATGATATAATGACATGGAGAGAAGATGGTCATTTACAAACCAAGGAGAGAGGACTGGAACAGATCTCTGCCCCATGGAGCCAACAGTGCTGACACCTTGATCTTGGACTTCTAGCCTCCAGAGCTGTGAGACATAAATTAAGCCATGTAGTCTGTGGCACTTTGGTACAGCAGCCCTAGCACACCAATACAGCAGGAGAATGAATTCTTCAGTGACAGTATTGATGTTCACTTGCCCTGGAAGGGAGGTACAGTCAGGGGAATGCATGGAACAGAACCTCTGGGGACACTGACTTGATCAGCATTTTGTCAAACTCAGTGTTTGTTGAGCTGGTGGATGATCTCGTTTGGGCAGCAGCAGGAGGGATGGCTCAGGAAACATCCTTGTTTTCTTTGTAGAACACTTCCACTCCTCTCCCAACAGAACTATGTCTTTCTATTCCCTTTTCTTCTTCCCCAGCCCCCTCTCTCTCACCCATTATCTCCAAGAATACATCAGTACATTCTGCAACACAGTAAGTGATTGCCATCAAGGAAAGTAGAAAGATAAGGAAGACCCTTATGGTATAATTGAGACAATTTAGTAGTTAGTAGAAAGCTGAGGAGAACACACAGGAATACTTACAAGTATTATTTTCAATTTTAATTTATGAATCTTTACTAGCACAAATTTGTGAAAACTGCTATAGAATTACACACACACACACACACACACACACACACACACACACACACACACAAAGTTGCTTATTCCCTTTTTAATGTTCCAGTCATTTGTTATTCTTTATTGCAAGTTATTTTCACTGACTAATGGAAATGTTTATATGAAACCCACTTAGAGTATTATGACACTAAATGTCAAAAACACTTTTAACATGTTGACGTTTTCCTACATAGAGTCTCCAGCACTGTACTGGTATACCAAATCAACTTGTAATAGATAATGAACATTTAACATTTATTCTGCTGTAAGAAAATCTCAATGAGTATATGCAAAAATGAAAAAAACAATTAGATTTCCAAAAATAAAGATGTGACCGATGGCCACTCACTCTAAGACAGAGCTGGCTGACAGATTCATCTAAATATTAAGCACACTATAATATTTAAATATTCAATTTAAAATTAAATCCTCACTCAACTTTTCAGGAACAGCCTTATTCTGTTAGACTAGAAGCTCCTCAGTTGGTAATATTTTATTTTAATCATTCAATAGATAATGTATTGAGATGACTTTGGGGCTAATACCACCAGAATAGGCCTTTTGGGATTTGGTGGAACAAAGATAATTGCTACACAGTTCTTGCCCTGTAGTAGACTACAGACTACGAAGAGAAGATGAATCAATAAGGAAATCTGAGTAGTAATATAGAGGGTGCCAAAAAAGTGATGGTCAATAAGGCATCGTGAAAAAAGCTCAGGCTTGAAATCCAAAAGTCTAGATTTGACATTCTAGCCCCATTTTAAAAATAGATTTATTGAGATATAATTCATGTGCCACACCATTTGCCCATTTAGAGCATACAATTCTATGGTTTTTAGTATATTCACACAGTCATGTAACCATAATGATAATCAGTTTGAGAACATTTTCATTACATATCCCCCAAAATATCCCATGCCTGTTAGTAATCATTCCTTATTTCCCTTCAACTTCTTCCCCTCCTCAGCCCTAGGTAGTCACTAATGTACCTTCTATCTTTACAAATATGCCTATTCTGAACATTTCATATAAATGGATTCATATAATTCATGGTCTTCTGTGACTGGCTTCTCTCACTTAGATATTGCAGCATGTGTCAGTCATTCCTTTTTATTGCTTAGTAGTATTCCATAGTATGGATACATCACATTTTATTTATCTATTATTGGTTGATGGACATTTGAGTTGTTTACCTACTCCTATTTTTATTTGCTCTGTGATCCTGGACAGTTAATTGTAGTGATTAAAAGCCATATTCTGTCTGTACTGCCAGGCTTCAAAACCTGATACTACTACTTGTCAGATGTGTGTCTCTGCACACAATTTTCGACTTCCCTGTGCCTCAGTTTTCTTATCTGTAAAATCGAGATAATAATAATCTTAACCTGACAGAGTTGTCTAGGAATTCCATTAATGAACATACAAAAAGCCTTTAGCACTGACTTTGATCCATTGTATATTCTCAAGAAATAGTAGTGACTAAAATTGTGGTCCTCTTAATATTATAATATTTTCTGAGTTTCTTATCTCCTCATCTTAAAACTTTCAATGGTGGACTATTGTGAGAGTAAAGGGAGTATATGGTAAATTTTAGTACAATATCTGACACATAGCTAGTGTTCAGTAAATAAGATTTAGGGAGCTAAACTCTTTTATTATAAACAAAAATTAACTCCAAATGAATCATAAAACTAAATATAAAAGCTAAAATTATAAAACCCTTAGAAGAAAATACAGCAGTACATCTCTGTGACCTTGGATAGATAAAGTCTTCTAAGATACCAAAAGCATAAGCTACCAAAATAAAAAATAAACACACTAGACTTCATAAAAATGTTTTAAAAAAACTTTTGTGTTTCAAAGCACATTGTGAGTAAAGTGCAAAGTAACCCACAGAATGGGGGAAAATATTTGCAAATCATATTGCTCATTTCTCCTGTCTTCTTCAGAGTAAAATTTCAAGGTTGATAAGAGTCCTTTTATAAACTTTTAAGAACTCCCCACTTTGGGAGGCTGAGGCAGGCATATCACAAGGTCAAGAGATCAAGACCATCCTGGCCAACATGGTGAAACCCCATCTCTACTAAAAAAAAATACAAAAATTAGCTGAGCGTGGGGGCGCACGCCTGTAGTCCCAGCTACTCGGAAGGCTGAGGACTTGAACCCAGGAGGCAGAGGTTATAGTGAGCCAGGATTGGGCCACTGCACTCCAGCCTGGCACCTGGTGACCGAGCGAGACTCTGTCTCCAAAAAAAAAAAAAAAGAACTCCCACAATAATTTCTGAAATCTCTAGCTGTGTTCAGTTAATTTGTTCTGTATTGATAGTTCCAGAGAAATGAAATGCTTCTTTGGCAGATTACTGTTTCTGTACCCTTCTGGTGCTCCTCCAGCTCAATCATGAAGGCAAGGCTTCTCTGTGGCTCCATTGTGGCCTGACCCCAGTTTCTGCTTTCTGTGATGTCTATTTGTGGTTGCTGTCCTGTGGGCCTCTACAGTTTGACCCTTTCACTCCTCTTCATTGAGAAATCAAGAAAACTTTGTAATCAGAAAAGGACATTATCTTTCATGTTTTAAGAAATATGAGACCTAAGAAAGAGATAAATCTTATGGGAAAAGTAAAGAAAAGATAAAACAATGAAGTCATCCGATGTTACATCTTCAAGCTGCAAAACATCAAGCAATCCCATTGGCTAGAAGGAAGAATTTCTAATTCATTCTGGAAGAACCATGTCATACAAAGCAAGGGACCTAAGAAATTTACACACACATATGTGGACTCAGAGCCATATCAAACTGTGGTTTATTAGTTTCCTTCAGCCAATTGATGGAGACTGAGGGACCAAATTCAGCTTTCTTTGGCTTGTGCAAAACTGCCATCACTAGGAACAATAAGGCTAGCCTGTATATTTTGTGTGTGAGATATTAAAACTACTATTCAATTCCAACCACCATCAGACCTAAATGCTTCTCCATGCCCCCTCTGTCTTAAAGGGAACAACCAAACATTTCAGGCACTAAGAATTTGGAAGCGATCTTACTCATATCCACAGGGAAAACTTCCACACTGCTGCTTCTTGACAGTAATTACTGTGAAAAAAATTATCTAGGAAGTAATTTCTTGTAGAGAAAAAGTATTTCGATGCAAGAATGCTCAGGATTTGTACTCCCTGGTACTAATCTCTCATTCATATGAAGAGGTCTTTGAGAGAATTACTTTTTAAGATAATATTACAAGAGGTCAGGTTAATGAATAAAGTGCTGAGGTTTAAATGAAAGAAGACAGTGATTTTCAAAAATCTCTTTTCTCTTTGCATGTGAACCCTTGTTGCTCCTCGAGGGTAAACAAGGATTAGTAATAGCATATGACTGCTTTGCTCCAAGGGCCAGAATATTTCCAACTTTTTCCCGGCTCATAAATGTTGACTTACATCTCTTTGCATTCCCAGGATCTTGTGCCAAAAAAGATCATATCCAGGGCTTGGTTTCCTTTTTCAGTAATGGCCCATTAAAATGCAATATTCGTTCATTGCTCCTCTTTGAAAATGGTAGGATGTGGCTTTTAAAATGAAGTTTTGTTAAAGAAAAGCATAGGGAGTCAGATATAAACCTTTCCTTCTTTACCCCATTTTTCCTTCTTCCCACCTTACCCCTTCTCCTCTTCCTTCCTTCCTTCTTCTATATCCTGCTTCCTTCTTTCCTTCTTTCCTTGGCTATCTATAGTAATCCAGAGTATGGTTAGCATTTATTGAATCAAGTGCTATATCTAGGAACTTTAAATTATTTTCTCCATTATTGACCCAAAGGATGTTATTATCTAGGTCATTTTTAGATCAGGGTACAGGATCAGAGTTTAGGTAACTTGCCAAGTCCCTTAGGCAGAGCTGATCTGCACATTCTTTCTGACCTCACTTTGTTCTACATCTCCTCAATTCCCAAATCAAAAATACACAACACTTCCTTGATTCTCCTTATCTCTCACCATATTCCAAAGTAATCAAATAATGGATTAAGATTGTTCATACAACATCTGAATTTTAACAGTGTGTTGTCTCATCTTGTGTGTGAAAACCTTTCTTCCTTAACTGTGTCACAAATGCCTTGAGAATAGAAAAGAGAGAAATGCCTTACACATTTTACTGCTGATCACCACACCTCACAGAGGTCTTTATGTGTAGTGAATACACAACAAGTTGACATGATCCAGCAGTGTAAGATGGTGGATATGAAAAATATGTAATTTTTTCACATTCTCCTGGAAAATCACTGACTTATCAATAAGTTTTTTCATAAAAAATAAATGTACACAAAACAGAAGGAGAAAATAGCAATAAAATATACAACCTTAGAAAGTGGAAAGCAGATGAATCTGGGTTCCCGAGAGGCCGGCATGTCTGCCAGGGACTCTTGGCCAGCAAGAGGGTCCCAACCTGAATAGGGGAGTGCGCGGAAGAAAATGTAGACAGAAAGCGGGGTCTGGAGGGCTGAATAAGCAATATTTGAACAGCAATGCTTAAACAGCAACTTTATTTTGCACATGGTTAATATATATATTTTTTGCCTATAGTAATTACAGAAACAAATACCATGGTAATTACAGAAGCAAATACCATTGTCTTATACATGAAAGGGAACAGAAAGTTCTCGGGATACAAGCTCAGGTAGCAGATAAGAACAATGGCGAAACCAGAAACACAATCAGGTACCCTAAAGACATGCAGATGGTTGTCATTATCCGGGAGGGGAAACCTATAGTTAAAATGTTAATAGTCCTATACAAGGCACCAGAGAGGCTGTAAACCTATTATCTTAGTAAACAGTAGTTACAAAGAACAAGCATAGGACCTCACAATAGTGGGTAAACAAAGTCGTAAAAAACAGGAACAGAAAATAGCTTTTTAACACAATTAAACACCTCTTTCTTAGCAAAACAGAGAACAGACACAATGTCTTCTCAGACCACATAGGCATTACATCATTGTCTAGTAAAGTTATTTTCATATATCCTTTGAT
>CAUYQU010038751.1:0-23329 GCA_963574635.1 Cheracebus regulus
GTTGGGGGGAGATAGCATGGGGAGAAATGCCAGATATAGGTGAAGGGGAGGAAGGCAACAAATTACACTGCCACGTGTGTACCTATGCAACAATATTGTATGTTCTTCACATGTACCCTAAAACCTAAAATGCAATAAAAAAAAGAAATAATAAAAGGAATTCACAATGACTAAAAGACACATATTTCATAAAAACTAAAACTACAATTTAGATTTTCTGAAGGATTTAATTCATACTTTTTATGCAGAATAGATTTTGTGAGAGTAAAAGAGCTATTTTACTAAATCGCTCTGAGTAAAGCACTGTTCACACAGGCAGAATCCAAAGAGAAAGATTAACATCTTTGGATGTTGTGTTTGAAATTCATCTTAGCCTATTGACAATTCTGCCTGACAGAGCTTTTTGACCACCTAATGAATTAGGAGAATGAATATGGCCTTGAAAAGTTAGAAACTCTCCTCTTTTGGAAAAGCCATATTCACAACGACCTGTCATCCCACATTCTAAAACTCCCTCTCAGTGAAATTTCTCTTGGGTCTTTATTTTCTGTACTAGAGGAGACCAAACTCATTATGCTATTTAACACCTTGAACTTGACAGCAACTTGGCACAGAAAAGAGCAGCCAGTGTTATATTTGCCATTAAATACAAGCACCTTTTAAACTATTCAGAAAGCAATTTTATTAAGCAAAAGGCATATTATTGGCTTAAGGCCATTTACTATAAAATATTTTTTGGTCAGGATCAATTGCTGTAGGACATCTTGAATAATGCTAAAGGAAGATAAAACAAGATTTACATGTCAGAAGATATAAAAAATTACATAAACTTTAGGAATTAAAAGTTAATTTATTTCTAAATCACACCTTGTGGATGACCTGGGTATTGTTGAAATAAACTGCATAGATTTAAACCAAGATGTACTAAGAAGGTTGGGTCTATGCAACATATAGAACATGCAAATTTCTCTCTTCTCTAGTGCACTCAAAGTAGAATCCATGAAAAGCAAATCGATTTTTGGCTCAGGAGAGAATGTGCCTTTCCCTTCAAATTTGAGAACATTAAGCAATCAATATCATTTTGGATGTCCTTTTTTGTCTTCATTACTCTAAACTAAGTGTCCTGAAAGTTAAGCAATAGTAAATGAGAAAAATTGAACACACTATAATGAAATTTTACTGAAGCTAACTGCTTATTTCAGTGGCTACTAAGTGGTTAATAACAATTTTTAGAAAGTAGTGACTTATATATTTTTGCTTTGTCCCAAAAGAATAAAAAGTACTAATAGGACTTCATGAGAATCTGGGAAAAGAAAAGTCACTGTTTCTGAGTGAATTTTTAAAACTTGATAGTTCTTATGTTAAAGAAATTGAAAAGCAAATATATTATGTACCAAATATATAACTGTACTAAATTTTTTTGCATGTTAGACAATTGTCTCTTCTTTACCAAGCATACATAAAGTTTTCACCACTGATACATAAAAACAGATGAAAGTATATTTTGGGGCCAAATGACATATATTAAGTCAAATATGAGAAATTATTTTTATTTATGAACATTTTCAATGTAATAGAATTATCTTAATAGATACTTGATATATTTTCCCCTAGCTAGGGTCAAATAAATTGTTTAATGATTTTGTTGAATAAAATCATAATTTTCTTGAATATAATGATTTTTGTGGAATAAAATCATTTTATTCAAGAAAATTATTTTGTCAGCTAATGTCTCTGAGGCTAGCCTTCTCTTTCATCTAAGCATGGTGGGGAATTTTTTTTTTTTGAAACAGAAAATGAAGAATTTAGAGATAATAAATACATAATGGGAAATAAAAATCTATAGTATAGAAAATTTTCTTATTATACTTCACTGAGAATATTTACTATACATATGTTATTTCCTAAATAGAATACTATTTCCTTAAGAAGACAATGATATTCCTTCTACTTAAGTAGTTGAATTCTGACATAAATCAGCAAATTTCACCAAATAATAGCTTAATAATCTGCTAGGCAAATCAAAAGTAAAATAAAGTCTAATAATGACTAATAATTACATATATGTTCCCAAACCTCAACTTTATTGAATGGACATAACACAGAAGAGAAAGTTCAAAGATCAGTGTTTAAGCTGATCCACTTACCAGATGAAGTCAACTTGCACCCTAAGGAAGTTACCTATCCTTTCTACAATCCAGTTTTGTCAAAAGTAAAGTGTAAATAAAGCAATACCTTTATTGTTGTTGTGAGACTCTAACCAGATGTATGTGACATTCCTCTGTAAACCAAAAGCACTGTACAAATAAAAATACATAATTTACAAAAAAAGCACAAATGGCGAATCAGCTTTACATCTATATATGTATAGATGTACATCTATATATACAATTTTTTTAAGAAATTAAAATGAAAGGAAAATCACTCCTAAAGAACAGGGAAACACAAAATTTTTGAACCTGTTACAACTTATTTGGTGTATTTGGTATTGAAATTCCAGCTGAGCTGTAGTGAAATCACTGATATAGACAGATTGAGTGAGACCAGTTTCCCACAGCTGATGTGAACTTCTTCGTCAAGGGTATGCAGCTGCTGGCTATCATGTGTGATGCCGCAGAGTCTTGCACATTCCCCATTGAGTCTTCTGCATTCTACCCGCACTCTTCTGTTTCCAGCCACAATCAGCTGCCTCACGGTTAGAAAATAATCTCATCCTGGACTGTATTCCGATCTCAACTATTTAACTCTATGTCCCTCAAATTTATTCTATCCCATGTCAAAACATCATATGAAAACATCTGTATAGTTTTACCCTACTTTCTCTACTGACTTTGACAAATGTTTATCCTCTCTTCCAAAGCTAACCAACCTATTGTGATTTGCATTATCATCATCTAGACAATCCAGACCCCCTTCTGTTATCAATATTCTCTACATATATTGTATTTCAAATTCTCTCTGTCTCCACTTGTTCCTTCCTTTCAGTAAAATAATGATCTTTCTTGTATTAAAAACTACATTTACCACTTCCTGCCTTATCCTAAAGAAAGAATATAATCTATGAGGTAAGCTGATTTGATTTAAAATACCAGTTGCCTATTAGCTGTCCAGATCCCCTACCCCTCCAAGTTTTGAGCATGAGTCATTGTAAAAAAATTTTTCTATCCTTTTCCAACTGTATTTACATTCAACACATTGCATTGTGCAGATTTTCCCTGCAATACTTTTGTTGTAATTCTGTTTTACATTATTCTACAACCACATAAATTTCTGCCTTTTTTTAATGGATTAATTGGCATAGCCTATGAATTGGTCGTCACAACCTAACTTCACTCTCTCTGATCTATATTTTATATTATTATAAAAATAGTTCTCCTAAATCACACTCCTCATCTAATTTTTGCTAAAATTTTGGTGATTTCCATTGACTGAGGAATAAATTATCTCCTAAGCAAACCATCTGAAGGATTCTAAACATACTCTAAATAAGCTTTCCAAACCTTCTCCCTACTGCTAAGCTTAATATACCTTTGCTTTACAATTGCAATTGCAACTCAACAAAACTATTGACTGATTTCTTGCCTCTATGTGTGTAATCACAATGTTCTTATACCAAGATCACCATTTTATATTTCTCAGTCTCCAGACTGCCTTGGATGCATCTTTATATTTCATACTTTCTTTAAAGTTTTTCTCTTACAGTAAATATTCTAGGTTCCCAAGCTAGAACTTCTTTCTATCCTTTAATTTTCCAGAAAATCTATGTTCTCCCTTTGACATTTATTTTCTACCTTCTACTTAATTTTTTTATTCATCTATGTTTTCTTGGCTGGTACTCATGCTCATCAGTGTCAATGATCACATCCATTTTTTCTCTGCTTAATTCCTCATTAAATCATTTCATTTTGAATATACTTGAGATTCAGTTAAAAATAAATGAAAGTTGACTTTGCATTTATCTACTAAATAAAGAATAAAGGACCAATTATTCTTTTCCTTTCATGTCAAAACAAACATTCCCATTTTGCAGCATGTTTGTACATACCTACACACACAAAGAGGCCATGAGATCTCATCTACTTATAAAAAGAAACCTTGTGCCAAAGTGATGTTTACATGGTAGGTGAAAAGAGAGTACTGGATGACAGGAAGGATGACAAGTCAAGTGAACCAAATCTGAAGTGGTAATTTTTACAACCTGAATAATCTGTTCTCCATATGTTTCCTGCACATTCTAGGAAAGGTATTAAAATCATGATCTTTGCATTAGAGTAGAGCACATAAAGATTAACCTCTTAGCAGAAATACATTAAAAAGTAGAGAAAAAAGAAGAAAGCTTTTTGGCAATCTTACCTGAAAGTGTGTGCAAATCTGAAAAGCCAAATGGAAAGAGGAGTCTGCTAACCTTTATCACATGCCACATGCAGAGTCATCACACATCATAATGCTTTCATATCATATGTCCATTTCACATTCTCAGACATGGCACCATATAGTTAAGCCTCCAGCAGCTGGAGAAATTAAAATGCACCAGTGGTCTACCCATTTATTTCAGTGATTCCTTTAGAATTCTAGGCTTCAATAACTTAAGACAAATAGAAAGTTTTATGCTTATAAGTTGAACCCAGACTGTGATCTAATTTTTCTGATATTATATATATATATATATATATATATATATATATAATTTTTAAAGTTTCAGCTACTTAAAGTCAAAGGAATTTTCTAAACTGGGGAAAGTAAAGTGAGGCCATCCTCTTACAGAGATGTTGATGCAAGTTTTCATATTCCTAGTATGTTTTCTTGTCTTTCCAGTTTGTCTTTATATTCATCTCTCCTGGGTTCCTCGTTGTACTGTTTTTCAAAAGTATGATTGTAAATAAGCATGAAGATATGGGCTACCATTTGGTAATAAGATATTTTAGGTGACTTGGTCATATCTTAACAACTGATTTTATTTTATCATTGTCTTCAAATATTTACCATATTGATAATTTTATTGAGAGAGTATCCCCTTTATTGGAAAATATGAATACGTTTTTGAAACATCTATGGTATTCTTGTTATTGGTTCCATATATTGTCATGAAAACAGCAAATCAAAAGTGTTAATATTTGAATTTCTGTGTTAAGGAGAACCTGTTCTCCTAGGAATTGTACCAAATACAGGTTATAGGGTTATATTGTACCAAATAAAAAGGTTTTACCTCCTTATTTATATTTTTAGGTAATAGAAGATTCAATAAAATAATTTAAAATTTGCCATTATACATCTGCTTTTTTCTAGTTCTATTGGAGTGGTAATATAATAAGAAGAATGTGTTTGGGGCTTGATGGTCTGAGTTTGATTGATTCCCAGCTTCCCCTCTCCACTTGCTCTGTGATACTGACCAAGTTATTTAGAAACCCTATTTTGCACCTCTTTAATCCTCTGTGAAATGGGGATAGTAAAACCTACTTTCAAGTTGTTCTATGGATTTAAAAATATGACATGAAGAAAACTGTCTAATACCTCCATTAAATAGTAAGTCTCTTTTTCTTCTTCATGTCTCCACCTCCATTATAAAGCAAATTCAAGCACTGCATTGCTTTTAAGATGGATTATCTATGAGGACCCAATTTTAAAGTCTTACATCTGGCTTCTGTGCACATCTTTGTACTGTGTCTATTTCTGAAGCATCTAGTTGCCCTCACTCTTAAAAAAAGAAACACTTATTTAAAAAAAATAGTGCCAGTAAACAAATGACTTAAACGTACTTTACCTCAGTTAATTCTCATAACAGTTATTCAAAATAGATATTATTTATCTTTAATCTATAAATGAGGAAACTAAGGTTAAAAGGTTAAGTGACTTTTCCAATACCACAAAGGCTAAGCAAGGTTAAGTGCCTTCTGTAATACCATGAGTAAGTAGCAGTTATGGGAATTGAACCCAGGTTTTCCAATTTCAAGTTGAGTGACCTTTCTACTCTTCCACTCTGGCAGAGCTTTATTTCACATAGTTTTCCCTCTCCCTCTCTTTAATGCACTACAGCAATTTCCATGTTAAACACAATGTTTTACCCTAGTTGGCGTCCTCTTTCTGCTCTCATCTAGCAACCTGGAAAAAACTCTGCCTATTTCAGTAAATAATAATTTTTAGTCACAGTTATATAGGCATGTTTGACAGATGTTTAGCCAAGAGAAAATATTAAAAGTGAAATTTTTGGTATATTTGTCAAACCAAAAGAAAAAAGTGCTTATCAATTATATAAAATATCTTTTTGGGTAAATGACAGCATGTTACATTTTTATAATATGTATGAGGGTATTACATGCTCTCATTAACTACAAAGAAAATACATCAAATAAAGAAACATAACTATTTGCACAATTCACATTTAATGGCAACAATCCATGAGCTTGGAAATCAGGCTATGATAAAGATTATTAGGTAAGTAACCAGGTATAGGCTTCATGAAAAAAAAAAAAAAAAGAATGTGCTGTATGGAAGTGGAAAATCTGAATAATGCTTGGATAACTTCTATAGGGCTTTTGAGTAGCTTTGTATTAAAGACTTATAACCTACTCCTACAGTTATCGGGAATTAAAATGGAAGAGAGAAAGAATAAGAGAAAGAAAAAAAGAGGAAGATAAGAAACTTAGCTATTGAAACATACTTATCATGAACAGAATTAACAGAAATGGATACTAATTTTGTTAGTATCTAAAGTATTATAGATACTAATGCTAATTATATTAGTATCTATACTAATATGTGCAATATACTATGTAAAATATATTAAGTATCTATAATTCATTGAATACCATCAAAAATAAAATCACATCAATTAGAAAAACATTATAAACTAATTGTGTATACAGAAGAACAGTTCACAAACCCAGAGATGACAAACCAGAAGTGGTAAGAAGTCTCAGAGCAGTTACAGCACAGTTGATAAAGCATAAAAAAGGACATATTTTGACCTTATTCATTATTGGCTATTATACATTAACATTCTCCATAAGACAAATAGCTGTTTAAACTAATTTTGTCTATAGAGGATTTTTTAAAAAATTTTATTCAATCATGCCAAAAGGATGTAAAGCTTACACTTTGTCTTTTGTTTATGATTAAAGCAAAAGTTTTGGGAATATCAGACAACTTAAGTTTTGGCCACATGGATATGAGTGGCTATATCTAAACTAGGGTTATATCTAAATTGTGGTTTCCATTTTCATCTTTCATTAACAATTCCTACCATATAATTGGGAAAAATTATATATAGATATACAAAAAGTAACGTTTCACTAAGCTTCCTAAAAATCATGCTAAAATCATACAAAGTAAGCTTATCTATTTTGATAAAAAAATATTTAAAATAGACTTAGATACTTTAGATAAGGAAATAGCTTCAATGAAGTTAAGTAATTTGTCCAATATCACACCACATACACAGTGGGATGATTTGAAGCTTTCCCTATATAGATGTGAAATGAACGCTTTCACAATACCAAGCAGTCTTTCCACAAAAATAATGTGTCCCTTAAATAAGTAATAGAAACGCTAAGAAATTTCTTTAGCTACCATCAGTCATTAAATATTAAAGCATATTATTGTTAAATATATTTATTATAATGCTTTGTTCCAAATGATACACTGATAAAATTAACAGGAAAAAAACCGTAAAAGACTATTGTAAAGAGTCAACTGTGGATAAAAAAGAACACATATCTGATTCCTTTTAAAATGAGGGCTATGAAACCACACAGTAAAGTGTAATTTTATGAAATACAAAAAACAGAAAGTCTGAGTGATTTGAGCAAATATGACCAAAAAAAAAAAAAAAAAAAAAGAGAAATGAGTAAGTTATCTCTCTACTTATCACACAAATGCTTACAATTTCAAACATTCTTATTTTGGACTTGATAAGTAAAGTGGTTTTCTTTTAGAAGTTTGATTTACAAATAAGCTCTGGCACATCACTAAAATTGAGTTGCCAAAAAATGAATATGATCATAGAGAAGAATCTTTAAAAAAACAAGAAATTGTTAGAGATATATTGCATTAAGAAATGACAATTTAACCAAATAAACAGACTACAGTCCCAACTGTGTCTAAAATTATTAAATTTAGATGTATGATTGATGAATACAAATATATAAATAAAAATTTAACAGAGGTTATCTCTGGATAGTGTGGTTATACATAATTTTACATTTTATTTTGTGCTCATTTGAATTTTCTCAAATGAACTACATTAATTTTGTGCAGCAAAAAGACAACAAAAGTAGTATCAAAAGTCAAAATTTACTTTTAATGTGGATGCTGTATGTTCAGGTATTTTTCATGCATTTTCTTTAGTTAGGGAGATACCACTAACAAATGATTGATAAAAGAAAATAAAGAGAAACTCCTTTTTCAAAGGAAAAAAAAATAAGACAGCCCTTTTTTGGTTGTCAGTATGATCACGTCAGACTATAAGACCCAGGAAGACAGACATTTCATTTAGACTGTACTGTGTACAGGGCTACTGCTGCTATGCACACAATTATGATCATTGACAGTCACTCAATCTCTTTCCCTCTCTTCTGCTCCATTACTGCCCTGGTGCTGCCTCGGCAGCATATTTAGGTTTTAAGTTGCCAGTCATGATTATTTCATATTCTTGAAAAATGATAAAAATTCATAATATGAAAAAGTGCCTGGTGGGACAAAGTTTTTGCTGGACAATTGCATTGCTTTCCCTTTGAGTAACTCAGCAAATGTTTAATACACCAAATGTTCCTTAACCCAGTCAAAGTACGTTTTCTTGTTTTAGTTTCCATAAAATATATTTCAAAAACTCAGCTCATTTTTATAGAATATTTGACTATGGCTTCACAACTTCCTGAGACTGTCTGAAATTAAACAGGGAAATCAACCAGAACAAAACATGATCCCCTTTGCTCCTCTGCCTCAAAGCACTACAATCCATTCTCTAGCTGTTCCCAAGAGTAAAATATTCATTAAGCTGAAATATACACATTGTCATAAATCAAAGCAAATATATACCTCTGCACAATCTATTTTAGGCTGAGTAATCAATTCCACTTACCACTACCCAAAAGAAAATAGATGGTGTTTTTTTCAGTGTTTCAAATGGAATTTTCAGAGAATCTGAAAATTAAAGAAAAGCTAAACAACAAACACTAGATTATGATCACAACAAATAGACTTTTAGTGGATCTAAAATTGAATTCTAAGGTGTGTGTGTACGTGTGTGTGTGTTCCTTCGTGAATCTAAATGACCTAGGAGATGTTTACCACCCAAGAGATCATCCCTGTAAGCCATAGAAACCTAAGGTACACAAAGAAGTAGTATCTTGGAGTTGAAGGAGCAGCTAATTTGGGTGTAAACAATAGATTTTTTCATGAAGTTCCTGCCCCACTGCCAAAGCCAGTTGGCCATATATGCGGTTGGCCATGCTGAATAATAAGGTTTGGGACCAGATTGTTCCCTTGTACTATATGAACTATTCGATCTTCAATTTCATTACCACAGTTCTACATGCACACACTTTTCAGTAAACTTGAACAATTTACTATAACTAGAATTGTGTGAAACATACATCATAATTGATATAGAAAAATATTTTATTTTATACTGAGGTTTTATTTATTGATCTTTCTTTTTCTTTCTTCCTTTTTTCTTTCTACAAAATCAATTAGATATAAATAAAACCAACAAAAAAACCTTATAAATTATCATTTAATTATTTAGAATTTTTTGTGCCCATTTATTCTTAGATTCAAATCTGGTCTTTTAGTAGAAGTCCATTCATGGAAAAATAAGTCAAATAGTCATAATAATATCTATTTGTTGTTCAAAATAAATGTTTCCAATTTCTGATGTTTTTAAATGCAGAAAGAGTAGTGTACAATGTATTCCAATAAGTGCTATGAACAGAAGGAGTTAGGACTTTGATTATATGTCTCATCTCAGAAAATCACCTTCAGAAACCTAGAGTGCCCTAACTTGACTATAGGGCACTATTGAAATTACATTAAAAAGTCACAGAAAGTGTAGTTACAAGGTAAAAATGTAAGAGTAGTAATTACTTGGTCTGTGTTAGGGCAAAGTCATGAGACAGAGTCACAGAATGAAACCCGATTAGCAGAGGTTATAAAAAGAAATAAGGAAACACTTACTGTAAGTGCCTGAGAATCAAAAGAATGTCACTGAAGAGTGTAAGTCCACTACTTAATAGGAAAAGGGAAAATTACAGACTACAAAAGGGCCAACACATTTAATTGCTCCTTGGGTTATTCTTTGCTAAATACTAATAATTGTAAAAGCTTGCTTAATGTGATAATAGTTACCAAGGTTGAAGAGATCAAAACACAATGTCAGAAAGTAATAAATTGAGGTGAGTAAACATAATTGTGAATACATTCATATTAATGGTACCCTAAGAAGTACTAAAGAAAGAGATGCATCTGATGCTGAGGTGACTGTGAGAGTATATGATAATAAAATAAATGGAAAATATTCATTTATATTTGAGCTATCAAAAGACAAAACTGTTCCAGTAAAAAATTTTTTTAATTGATAATCATAAAATGAATCAATTAGAAATTGTTTGTTAAATGTCTACTATATTTGTAAGACAGGCTAGGGATTCCAGTGAGTCTCTCATACATACATGTTGTATCTATATGCCAAATATGTCACTCCAACTTTGGTGAGTAGCTAGTGTATCTGTAGTTATTTTGAAAATAAAAAATCAGTAATGATGTTTTAATCCATATAAGACCAATGACAAATCTGTGGTTTCAGTCTTTCTTACTAATGTGACAATAAAACAAACTATAATCATGTTAACATTCATGAGGATCGCATAATTCATTTCACATTCTACTACCATTGCAAAACTTTCTTTTATAGGGCGTTTGTAACAGGGTTCAATTCCTTGTGTCAATATGATTTGTAAACAAATAACTTATCAGTGGAGTAGAACACATAAATATACATTCTGACATCCTTAGATCACAAAATATTTTGCTTTATTAAAAGAATAATGATAAACAGATTACTTCAGTTTGTTTTTTCCTGCTTTCTCTTACATGCTTTAAAGAATCAGAAACCAGAAGAGAAACTTTGAAAAATATGGCTCAACATCCAAATCTTATAGGGAGATTCATATGTATTTTCTCTTTATAGTTGCTCTTATTCAATTATAGCACCTTGAACCAATAATTAATTGTATTTTTATAGCGCTTCTAAAATTCAGCTTCATTACATTGCTATTGTACAACACATAATCAGGTTCAAAGCAGACCATGTTAATAAAATTAGCAGTATTTTGGTATCTTAAGACTATAGTGAGATAATATCAAAGAAATTGTGAAGTTTCTGATAAAATAAAATTGAAATCTCTATGATTTATTCTGGGATAGCAAATATATAAAATAAAATAAATAAAGACTAAAAGTTGTTACTATTTTCACCCAATTGTAATGACACTAATGATTTAAAAAATATGCAAATATTTAATAAGTAAAATATACAAGAAGAAATAATATTAGCATACTAAAATACAGAAAAAGGTATCAAAAAGGCTTTTGGACGGCTGTGTAAATTTTTATAGATGAGATGTTTCATACTATTTTGTTTTATATATATATATATATATATTTTTTTTATTATAGTTTAAGTTCTGGGGTGCATGTGCAGATCTTGCAGGATTGTTACATAGGTATACACATGCCATGGTAGTTTGCTGCCTCCAGCTACCTATCACCTACATTAGATATTTCTCCCAATGTTATCCCTCCCCATTCTCCCCACCCCTTGCTATCCCTCCCCTAGCACCCCAAACCCTGACAGGCCCCAGTGTGTGATATTCCCCTCCCCGTGTCCATGTGTTCTCATTGTTCAATACCCACATATGAGTGAGAACATGCAGTGTTTGGTTTTCTGTTCTTGTGTCAGTTTGCTGAGAATGATGGTTTCCAGATTCATCCATATCAGTTTTAATGGTTACATTTAATCCTTTAGAATCCTTGGATCATGTTTTCATTCTCATTCATCTCAAAGTATTTTCTAATTTCCCATGTAATTTCTTCTTTGACCCATTAGTTGTTTAAGAGTGTTAATTTTCATATATTTGTGAATTTTCATTTTCCTTCTGGTATTGATTTCTAATTTTATTCCATTGTGGGCACAGAAGATAATTTGCATAATTTCATTTTTTTTTAAGATGGAATCTTGCTCTGTCACCCAGACTGGAGTGCAGCAGTACAATCTCGGCTTACTGCAAACTCCGCCTCCCAGGTTCAAGTGATTCTCCACCTCAGTCTCCCAAGTAGCTGGGATTACAGGTGTGCACCATCACACCTGGCTAATTTTCATACTTTTAGTAGAGACAGGGTTTCACCATCTTGGACAGGCTGGTCTTGAAATCCTGACCTCAAGTGGTTTACCTGCCTCTGCTCTTCAAGCTGCTGGGATTACAGATGTGAGCTACTACACCCAGCCTATAATTTCAATCTTTTATAATCTGTTGATATGCATTTTGAGGCCTAACATATGGTCTATCCTAGAGAATGTTGTATGTGCATATTTGTTGTTGTATGGAATGTTCTGTATGGGTCTAGTTGGTTTACAGTGTTCTTCCAATCCTCTATATCCCTATTGCTCTTCTGGCCAGTTGCTTCACCCACTGCTGAAAGTGGGGAATTGAAGTTTCCAACTATTAGTAATACTTCCTATTTCTCCCTTCAATTATATCAATTTTTTGCTTAATATATCTTGGGGCTCTGTAGTTAGGTGGATGTAAGTTTATAATTGTTATATCTTCTTGATATATTGACTCCTTTATATAATATATATAAATAATATATGTATAAAGGATCCTATTATATATAAAGGATCCATTATATATAATATCCTTCTTTGTCTCTTGTAACGATTTAGACCTAAAATAAATTTATCTGACATTACTATAAGAACTCCCACAGTCTTTTGGCTACTATTTGCAAGAAATATATTTCTTTCATCTTTTCACTTTCAACCTATTAGTTCCTTTGAATCTAATGTATTTTGTAGACAGTACAAGTTGGATCAGTTTTTAAAAATTCCTTCAGCCAGTCTCCATCTCTTAATTGGAGAGTTTAATCCATTTACATTTAAAATAATTGATGATAAGGAAGGATCTGCTTCTGCCATTTTGCTACTTGTCTTCTACATGTCTTATATCTTTTTTATTCCTCAATTCTTCTATGACTGCCTACATTTGTGTTTAGCTGTTTCTTTTTCTACTGCAGTGTTTTGATTTTACTTTTACTTTTCTTTATCTTTAAACAAGTGTTTTCTTAATGGTTACTCTAGGGATTAAAATTATGTCTTACATGTATAGCAACATAGTTTTAAGTAATATCTACTGAGCTTCAATAGGATAAAGAACTCTTCTCTTAGATGCTCTTCCCTTACCCTTTATCTTATCATCACAGATTACATCTTTATACATAGTGTGTCTATGAACATAGATTTATAGTTATTGTTTTATGCATTTTAATTTTAATTCACATGAAAAAGGAGTTACAAACTAAAAAATACATTAATACTGGCTTTTATATTTATATATTTAGTTATTTTTACTAGTGTTCTTTATATATTTGTAGGGCTCCAAGTTACTATCTAGTGCCCTTATTTTAGCCTGAAGGACTCCCTTTAGAATTTCTTGTACAACTGGTCTATAAGCAGAGTGATAAATTCCCTCAGCTTTTATCTGGAATCCTCTAATACGTCCTTCATTTTTGAAGGATAGTTTTTCCAGATATGGTACTCTTAGCTGATAGTACTTTTTTCTTTCAGCACTTTAAATATCTCATGCCACTGCCTTCTGACCTCCATGGTTTGTGGTGAGATACCAGTTGTTGATCTTATTGAGGATCCCCGGTATATAACAAATTGCTTGCCTCTTGATGCTTTAAAAAACACTCTTTGTATTTGAACAGTTTGATTATGATGTATATGAAAGTGAAACTTTTGAGTTTATTCTATTTAGAGTGTGTTCAGCTACTCGAATGTATAAATCTATGTCTTTCATCAAATTTGGGGCATTTTTAGCCATTATTTTTAAAAATACTCTTTTTGTTCCTTTCTTCCCTTACCCTTGTCATTATACTTACGTTGGTAAGCTTCATAGTGTCACATGGAAATCTGAGGTGCTGTTCATTTTTCCTTGTTACTTTTTTTCCCCTGCTTACCAACTGAATATTTTCCATTAACTTATTTTCAAGTTTACTGACTTTTCTTTTGCTTGCTCAAATCTACTACTGAGTCCCTCTAGTGAATTTTTCATTTCAGTTATTGTACATAGTATTGATATTCTATGTTTATTGAGATTTTTCTTAGTTCTTAGTCCATGGCTTTCGTTAATTCTTTGGGAATTATTTAAGATAATTGATTTACAAGCTTTGTGTATTAAGTCCAATGTCTGGGCTTCCTCAGGGATCGTTTCTGTTAATTTTTTTTGTTCCTGTGAATGGGCAATACTTTCTTGTTTCTTTGCATGCCTCATAATCTTTTTTAAATAAAAACAGGGCATTTTGAATACTATAATGTGGTAACTCTAGAAATCAGATTCTCCCCCTTTCCCAGGGTTTCTTGTTGCTGCTTCTTGTGGGTTATAGTCATTTGTTTCATGAATTTTGTAAACTATTTCTGTAAAGACTGTATTCTTTGTCATGTGTTGTCTCTGAAATCTGTTCTGTTAACTTAGTGGTTAGCTAGTGATTTGACAGAGATTTCCTTAAACACTTAAAGTCACACACACAAAACAAACGAATGAAGCCTCTTAAAAAAGTTTTTTTTTTTTAATTAAAATGAGACAAAGCATAGGATGAACTGTGTTTATAAATAATTACATCTCTGTATAATTTGTTCTTGAACTATTAATACAGTGATTACAGTAGACCTGTAGTAGGTATTCAATAAATGTGGTAAATTCCTCCTTCTCTCCTAGCAGCACTCCTCTAAGTCTTTCCAACCTCAATTACTACTAGCAATGACATAAGCTTCATACCTAATTCTGTCTATAAAGCTAAACTATTGTTGTGAGTCACATATTCTCTTATAATTAGTAACTTTGGTCATACAGTAATCTATCTCTTTTTATTATATGGAATTATTTATATTTTACTCCTCCTTCTTTGTTGTTGCTTGACCAGCCACCAACCTAATTTGGGTCAGAAGACTCATTCCTATATGGCTGAATTATGACACTTAAGATCCATTAGATTCTTCCATTTTCTTATTTTAACAATATATAATTTACCTTTTAATTTCTTCTAACAAATTAGAAAATATTTGTAACTAGGAAGTCAACGTAGAAGAAAAATGTATTCCTTTCTTCTAAGTGTTTGGTGGGATCTGGGATTTCACATCTTACTTCTAGTCAAAATCCCTTTGAAACCAATGGGAATTCTGCACATGGGAGAGATCGGGTGGGCTGGGCCAATATTACCAAAGAGAGACTTTTATCTGCTGGATATATAAAAACCTTCTGCAAACCTGCAAAATCCCTTCCAACCCAGGGTATAGTGTGCTTCTCTTCATCTTCGAAATGCTGAGAACCAAAGTATTTCAAGACCACTTTCAAATTCCAGAAAACAGTTAAGGTCTGGGATTGTTTCGCTGTTGTTGTTGTTGTTTCTTTTGGTTCATTTTCATTTTATTTTTAAATAGGAGTTAAAGCATGAATTTCCTGTTATTTTTCCTTAAAGAGAGCTAATGTAGAGACATATACCAAAGTAGGAATAGGAAATAACTACCAGTTTAGTTAAGGTCTGACTAGCACTGTTTGCATCCTTCCTTCCACTTCTCCTAACTTTCATTTGACCATTAGCATCAAGCTCAAATTATTTTTTCAAGGGCACTCTGTATGAAAATGAATGGTTATGTCTCCCCAGAGAAGGAAGGCACAATTTACCAAACAGCAAACATTCTATTCCTATTTATTCATCCATTCATTATTTATGAATTGCCCTATATACATCAGGAACTGGGCTGCATGATGATGGAAGAGGTGTGTGCTATTTTCAGAGAAAAAAATGTCATATCAGAATTTCAGGGCCAGTATACTGTTTCTTCCAGATACCATGGAAATACCCAAGTCTATGTCTAAACTTGTATACTGTTACAAGTAAATTCAGTGAAAATAATAAGGCACAAATCTTCTGAACTCATTCGGATTATGCCCTGCATAACTGTTGAAACTTGTTTTAGTTTTTCACTTTTCATTAAGCACTTGGGAAAGAGTTACTTCAGCTTCAGTCTGAAATGTGGAAGCTGAGTGGCTTATATGTGCTGATTGAGAATGAAATAATGTTATTCTTTTGTAAAAGTCTCTCCTATTAGATAAAGTGTTCCAGCAGGTAATTACTCAATGAAATGTGTACTTACTGATAATTATTCTAGATAACTGTTTTTAAAGGTTTACAGTTTCTTCCTTTTATTCTCCAGTTTCTGGCAGGAGTAACAAAATTTTCAAGGAAGACTTGTAGAATTGCAGCTTAACCAGAAAGGAAGCACTACAAGTCCTCCCAGCAAAAGTATTTTTGCTGATCCAGGAAATTTCAAAATTTGGCTCTTAGCATTTGTACCAAAATCTTATAGAGATTTTTTTAGAATTGAATTTCTAAAACCTTGGGTGGCTCATTCATCTTCAGTAATAACATTAAGAGTTACTGAATGGATTCGCCAGAAGTGGTAGGAAGAAGTTTCCCACAATTTGGTTCCACATTTTTGGAATGAACAAAATGTCAAGTTAGAAAAATTGTCAGTTATGAAGTTGCAGCATGATTTTTCATCACAAATGAAGCCCAGTATGACATTTTATATAAGCTGCATTTCAGGAAATAAGGAGATGGCATCCTTTATCTCTAACTAGGTTCTGGAACTAATTTGCTCTTTTTCATTTGCATCAACGTATTTGTCCTCCAATGGCATATGTTTCATCAGGGCAACCATGCGGAAAATTCAGACACAAAGAAATATTTGTTTCTTGCAAGAGCAATGTGAATAGAGAATTAATGTAATTTTGATGCCAGATAAAGTACTTTGTGATAGGAGAGACATAATTATGAAGAGACTTACAGAGGGCCTGGGTTTGTTGGTCTTTGGATTTCTTCCACGGTAGAGTAGCAAAGTTGGCTCAAACGTTTCAGAAATCTGGGTATGGTGTGGATACGCTTTATTATCTCCCTCTTTCTGAATGGGGTAGTTTGCAATTTCAGATTATAAAGATTTTATAAGGGATTTTTCATGCAGACTTGTTCCAATAGGGTAACAATAATGGCATGCAGTGGAGAGATGCTTTCCACAATGAAGCTCATCAGCCTTTGGGAAGCCAGATAAATCTATTGAATAATTTATAGCAACACTAAAGAGATACTATGCCTAGAAATGGGGATTTATATGGTGATTCAGTTCTTAATGGAGACAGTACAGAAAAATAAAGATGATAGTGACAGTATTTTAACATAAATGAGTTAGGTAATCCACACGTATTTCAGGATTGTAAGAAAGTTACAGTGATGGAGAGGAAAGATCAATGGATAAGAAATCAGGAGCCAAGTTATTTCATATGGTAGTTGTGAGCATTCAGTGTAATAATAAAGTTTCTTGAAAATTAGGAATTATTTATTAAAGCAAGCTTAACAACTGGAAGGTTCAGAGCAAGCTTAACAACTGGAATAACAGATGGACAAATCTTGACTAATATAAAAAAGAAAGAAAGTATATCTACAATAAAACATATGATTTGGCATTCCACTGAAATGTAAGTGGTACCACCTACTAAATCTAGAACTGTTTTCTGTGGTAACTTGATTTTCATATTAAGCTTCAGCATTAATGAATCCTTTTATGCAATTTATGAAATCACAGCTTCAGTATAGGTCCCTAACAAGGATGACTGAGAGTTATTGATGGAAGGCTGAAAATGTAAACAAAAGGAAAACCCACATTTTCCTCTGTACTGTCTTTGTGAACTCAGAAGCAGGAAAATGTGATGAGGATATTTTAGTAAGATCTTCACTGTGACACTGCCTTCTGAGAGCTAACTGGCCATGTTCACATGATGCTTCATAGACTGACTCAGACTCCTGGCTAACATAGACCTAAATGGAAGAGTACTAAAACAGAATAAGTAGAATTTTAAAAATGCATTCTTATTACTTTCTATGAGGATATTTAATTTCCAAGTCTTTAGGAATTAAGGTAGAAGAATCATCAATCACCAAAACTGGATTCATCAAAATGTTATCATGTCAAGACCCTAATGAGTCTACTTTAATAATGGAAATTATTAATTTATAATCAGCTTATTAATTTTCATTTGTTATATTCTAAAAGTTTGTCATCTGTCAAATGCAATATCATGAAACCTTCGTTTTATTATAAATTTTCTTTATTTTCCTTTTAAAAATTTTGGGTACAGGGTATATTAGTTTGTTCTCACACTGCTAATAAAGACATACCTGAAACTGGGTAATTTATAAAGGAAAGAGGTTTAATTGACTCACAGTTCCATGTGGCTGGAGAGGCCTCACAATCATGGTGGAAGACAAAGGAGGAGCAAAGTCTAGTCTTACATGGTGGGCAGGCAAGAAAGCTTTTGCAGGGAAACTCTCCTTTATGAAACCGTCAGATCTTCTGAGACGTATTCACTACCACGAGAACAGTATGGGGGAAATCCCCCCATGATTCAATTGTCTCCACCTGGCCCTGCCCTTAACAGGTAGAGATTATTACAATTCAATGTGAGATTTGGGTGTGGACACAGCCAAACCATGTCAGAGAGTCTCATTCTGTCACTCAGGCTGGAGTGCAATGGCACCATCACAGTTCACTGCAGTCTTGACCTTCCAGGCTCAAGCAGTCCTTTTACCTCAGCCTCCCAAGTAGCTGGGACTAGAGACACGTGCTACCATGCCCAGCTGATTTATATATTTTTGGTAGAAATGGGGTTTCACCTTATTACCCAAACTGGTCTCTAACTCCTGAACTCAAGCAATCCACCCACCTCAACCTCCCAAACTGCTGGGATTACCGGCATGAGATATTGTGCCCAGTCACTGCATTTTCTTAAAACTTACATTGTTGGTCAAAGATCAACTTCTACCTAGTTTCTGCTTATTATAAGTCCCAAAGAGTGAAGTTCGAAGCTTTCCTTATAATTTGGTGAACTTCAGAATATTGGAAAGTTAATGAATCATTTCTTATTCTTCCAAAATTTGATTCCATTTTCTCTTCCCTTTCAATTTATAAAGAGAATTACTTAAGAACAAAGAGAAAAATTGTTTTGACAATATTTTAGCCCAACAAGAAGCTCTGTAAATATCTAAAGAAACCTTACTCCTCAAATATTGCCAAGTCATTTTTTACAGATGCAAGATATTCAGACAGTTCTAACCAGCTCAGTTTCCTTACCCTTTGGCATTTAGATCTCTCACTTTCAAAAATAAAATGTAATAAAAATGAAAAATAATTTTAAACAGCAGGAAAATAGAAATTATGAATCATCAGTTGGGGCTGGAAAAGCTTAGTTGTTTATCCTGCTGAAGCTGCTGTGTTTTTTATTTTTCTTGAATAGTTAGGTGGGGACAATAGACTGAAAAACTATTATGAGTCAACTTTCTAGGCTCTATTTTTATTTCCGTGTTCTTGCACCTAGGTGAATTTCCCCATCAACCAAATACTGAGATTTTGAATGTATTATTGAGTGAATGTTTATATAGGCTTAAGATTCTTGGATTAAAGATGCTATTTAAGAAAGAATATTATTGTTACTACTCATGAAAAATAGTTTTAGTGCTGATTTTGGCAGAGGCTGGCAACCTTCATATTGGCTAGGAAAAAAAAGTGAACACAAATTCATCAAGCACATTTCTCTGTGCTAGAAACTAATGACATAAGAGCTATTAGGGTTGAAATTAAGAATACTTCCTTTAGAAACTAATAATCAAGCACGAACAATCATTCTCATGAAAAAAATACAAATAATTTTTCTACTCAGTTAAGTTTTAGCTAAAATATTGGGCAGAAGTAGACAATAGACTTTTTGATTCACTTTTCTCTCTAATACGTGAATTAATTCTATCCTTTATCCAACCCACCTGAAGCAGAGTAGATTATCCAGGAAGAGTCTTTGTAAATAATTTTTATTTCTGTGCTCTGAGAGCCGCATTTCCTTAGAGAGAAACTAAGAGAAAATGGCCATGTATCAGCAAACTACATTTTTTCAAAGCATTTTCAGAGATCATGGTATGAGGGTGGGTTATCAATGATAAAGTTAGAGTTTCTTCCACCCGCATTTTCAATTAGGATGACTTCAGCTGCAGTTAACAGAAAACCTCTATTAAACAGGCTAAAATAATTATTTCCCAAAGACACAGTATCTCAGGGCTCTGTCTCTACCTTTCTGACACCCACTTTGGCTTTACAGTGCTTTCTTGTTGGATTCATTCTCAAGCAGATATCAGGATGGCTGCAGCAGTTCTGGGCATCATATCCAGACACAACTGTGTCTAGAGAAAGAAAAGGGGCCATGTCTTCCTTGTTAACTTTTTAGGAGCAAGGAAATCTTTCCCATAATCTCCAACCCCACCTAGCAGACCTTCCTTCATGGATCATTGGTTACAATCAGATCACATGCTTTTCCTAAGCCAGACAGTGGCAAGGTGAATAAGATTAGCAGGATTGGTAGACTCATTGGATAAGGAAGAAATTATGCTGGGAGACCTCCATCATGATACCTTTACCTGGGGAGTATTTAGTTCAAATTTCCATAACATAAATCCCCTTAAGTACATATTCCATTATAAGTCCAGGGTATGCTTTGGGTAGAGTCTTGAAGTTGCTAATTTTTTTAAAAAAGTAACCTAACCACTAAAAG
This sequence comes from Cheracebus regulus, assembly GCA_963574635.1. NCBI lineage: Eukaryota > Metazoa > Chordata > Mammalia > Primates > Pitheciidae > Cheracebus > Cheracebus regulus. The sequence goes on from CAUYQU010038751.1 coordinate 20,925, forward strand.
CATCCAGCATTAAGAGTTTCTCTTCATAGAATCTGTGTTTTATGGATTCCAAATAATGAACTGAAGGACAAAACTAGGAACTGCAAAGAATTCACAGCTTTAAATATCTTCACTACATATTCTGAGACTCCACATTCAAAGTCACCTATCAAATGCCCAGGCAAAGAAGACAGAAAGGACAGGGAAAAATGATTATCCCTGCTTTAAGGCCTTCAACCCCTCTATACCAAAAGCATCTTCACCAGTCAAATTAATTAGACTGGAGTCATGAAAAGAGCACTGGATAGGGAGCTGGGGAATATTCAGCTTTGCTGTATGCAGATGTGATCTCTCATGACCAGGGAACTTTTCTCTGTGTGACCTTATGCTTAGGTAACAGGACAGTCTGTGCTGAGGTCCCTAATGTCTTTTTTTTTTTTTAACTCTAAGAAATATGATGTTGGTGTTCTTTAATTTCTGTTATGTCTCCTTAGAAAGAGGTGCTGATATGGAGAAAAACTGCTTCAAGGCAAATAGCCCAAGAAAGAGCAAACATAGCTAAGAGGACTGGGCCTAACAGACCCTGGAGTAATTTGAGTACAGCCTCTCTGAGTGACCTCAGGACCAAAAGCATGGCTTTTTTATGAAGTCCAGAAGAGACACAGTGCCTGGATCTCAAATACCTTTAGCAGTTGCCCAGGATTTTCCCTGGAGCCACTTCACCAGCCACAGACTTCCACGGCCGGTGATGCCCCTGCCTGTGCCTGGCGCAGCCCCAGGCTCACCACGGGAGGTATCTTCTCCCTCAGCCTGGTGGACTGCACTTGGCTTGCACTCCTGCCGGGATCCCACACTCTGCACGGGATCTGCCCTAGTTCGCAGCTGGGTTGGGCAAGCCACAACTTGCTTCTGCCTTGGGCGCAGCGTCTGGACGAGGAGAATGCTGTGGCACCCGAACAGGGATGCCAGCAACCCTGAAATCGCAGTGGGATGTTACAGTGTGCTAACAGCTCTTTTAGTCCCGTTGCCCTGTTCTGGCCCACAGCTCTGGGGCTGGCCCAGCCCCGCCACGGCTTCCCATCATGTGAGGTGGCTTGCCACTTCTGGCAGAGGGTGGAGGGCTACAGCATTACAGCCTTTCCCGTACTCATGTTTGGCAGGTCCCAGTTCTTGTTCCACATCAAAGAATAATGAAGTTACACTGACAACCGAAAGTGAGAAAGTTTTACTGAGCAACAGATCTCAGCAGAGAGGGGACCCCAGAGGGCAGCCCACTTTCGGAAGTCAGATGGTCTCTTCTCACCTAACGGCGGGCAGTCCCAAAGTGTGGCTGAATCCGGGGTTTTTAGGGTCTCAGAATGGAAGTGTGCATGCTGATTGGTTTGTGAGTATGCAAAAAAAAGTCTAAAACAAAGACACCATTGAAAGATGGGTATGACAGTGTAAAAACCCAATTAGGGAAGGGTAGGTATATGTAAAATAGGAGAAGGGTGGGGATCTATCAGAGGAAAGTGTGCCAAACGGGAAAAGAGGTTCCGAATCTGATCCATGGATTTATCAAGACTTGTAGCTTGGCTTTCAGGCTTTAAAATGTCCTTGGTTTGAAGGTGAGATTTCACCAGAATCCTGCCTCTCTGCCTAGGGGTTTGTCTGCCTTCTGCCCCTATCAGCAGTATTTATGTGGGAGAGGAAGAAGAGGAAAAGGAGTACCTAGGAAAACATAAATTGAATAATATAGAAAACACTGTATCTTTCAACTCTGTTCAATTCCTGAGACATTGCTATTTGCTCAGGTGATCTTCACCAAAACTTAGTGATGTAGAAAGAAAATATGCTGTGGCTCCCATATTACAGGTAAAAAAAAAATAGAAGAGGCAGAGAGTCCAGAAGAACGATATTGGCCGAGTCAGGAACAGAATTGGATCTTTTCAATGGCAAGTAGTCTTTAGGAGATTCCACATGTTTTTTTAACCATGATTCTCATATTTGTAAGATAATTTTACAATCTAGTAGCTGTTCAACAACTAACTTCTAATAAAGTTTTGATTGGTGGTATTTTCTTTTTTTTTTTAATTTTATTTTTTATTGCATTTTAGGTTTTGGGGTACATGTGAAGAACATGCAATATTGTTGCACAGGTACACACGTGGCAGTGTGGTTTGTTGCCTTCCTCCCCTTCACCTATATCTGGCATTTCTCCCCATGCTATCTCCCCCCAACTCCCCACCCCCCACTGTAACTCCCCTATTTCCCCCCAACAGACCTCAGCGTATAGTGCTCCCATCCCTGTGTCCATGTGTTCTCATTGTTCAACACCCGCCTATGAGTGAGAACATGCAGTGTTTGATTTTGTGTTCTTGTGTCAGTTTGCTGAGAATGATGGTTTCCAGGTTCATCCATGTCCCTACAAAGGACACAAACTCATC
>CAUYQU010038753.1:0-13808 GCA_963574635.1 Cheracebus regulus
GATATCCAGGACTTGAACTCAGATCTGGACCAAGCAAACCTAATAGACATCTCCACCCCAAATCCACAGAACTCTCCACCCCAAATCCACAGCATATACATTCTTCTGAGCACCACATCACACCTATTCTAATTGACCACATAATAGGAAGTAAATCACTCTTAAGCAAATGCAAAAGAACAGAAATCATAACAGTCTCTCAGACCACAGTGAAATCAAATTAGAATTCAGGATTCAGAAACTAACTCAGAACCACACAATTTCATGGAAACTGAACAACTGGCTCTTGAATATTGACTGGATAAACAATGAAATGAAGGCAGAAATAAAGATGTTCTTTGAAACCAACAAGAATGAAGACACAACATACCAGAATCTCTGGGACACATTTAAAGTAGTGTCTAGAGGAAAATTTATAGCAATAAATGCCCACATGAGAAGAAAGAAAAGATCTAAAATCGACACCCTATCATCAAAATTGAAAGAGCTAGAGGAGCAAGATCAAAAAAAACTCAAAAGGTAGCAGAAGACAAAAAATAACTGAGAACAGAACTGAAAGAGATAAAGACACAAAAAATTCTTAAAAAAATCAATAAATCCAGGAGCTGGTTTTTTGAAAAGATCAACAAAATAAGCAGACCACTAGACAGATTAATAAAAAAAGAAAAGAGAGAAGAATCAATAGATGCAATAAAAAATGATAAAGGGGATATCACCACAGATTTCACAGAAATACAAACGACCATAAGAGATTACTACAAAGAACTCTATGCAGACAAATCAGTAAACCTGGAAGAAATGGATAGATTCCTGGACACTTGCATCTTCCCAAGCCTAAACCAGGAAGAAGTCAAAACCCTGAATCAACCAATAATGAAGGCTGAAGTTAAGGCAGCAATTAATAGCCTACCAACCAAAAAAAAGCCCAGGTCCAGATGGGTTAACAGCCAAATTCCACCAGACGTACAAAGAGGAGTTGGTACCAATCCTTCTGAAACTATTACAAACAAACAAACAAAAAAAGGGAATCCTTCCCAAATCATTTTATGAGACCAATATCATCCTGCTATCAAAATCTGGCAGAGACTCAACAAAAAAAGAAAACTTCAGACCAATATCCATGATGAATATAGATGCACAATTCTTCAATAAAATACTGGCAAACCAATTGCAACAGCACATCAAAAAGCTTATCCATCACGATCAAGCAAGCTTCATGCCAGGGATGCAAGTCTAGTTCAACATACACAAGTCTATAAATGTAATTTACCAAAGACAAAACCACATGATTATCTCAATAGATGCAGAGAAGGCCTTCGACAAAATTCAACAGCACTTTATGCTAAAAACTCTCAATAAACTAGGTATCAGTGGAACATATCTCAAAATAATAAAACCTATTTATGACAAACCCACAGCCAATACCATACTGAATGGGCAAAAACTGGAAGCATTCCCTTTGAAATCTGTCACTAGACAAGGATGCCCTCTCTCACCACTCCTATTCAATATAGTATTGGAAGTTCTAGCCAGAGCAATCAGGCAAGAAAAAGAAATAAAGGGTATTCTATTAGGAAAGGAGGAAGTCAAATTGTCTCTATTTGCAGACAATATGATTGTATATTTAGAAGATCCCATAGTCTCAGCCCAAAATCTCCTTAAATTGATAAGCAACTTCAGCAAAGTCTCAGGATACAAAATCAATGTGCAGAAATCACAAGCATTCCTATACACCAATAACAGACTTAAAGAGAGCCAAATCAAGAATGAACTGCCATTCAAAATTGCTACAAGGAGAATAAAATACCTAGGAATACAACTAACAAAGGATGTAAAGGACCTCTTCAAGGAGAACTACAAAACACTGCTCAATGAAATAAAAGAGGACACAAACAGATGGAAAAACATTCCACGTTCATGGTTAGGAAGATTCAATATTGTGAAAATGGCCATACTGCCCAAAGTAATTTATAGATTCAATGCTACTGCCATCAAGCTACCTATGACCCTCTTCACAGAACTGGAAAAAAAACCACCTTAAACTTCATATGGAACCAAAAGAGAGCCCGCATAGCCAAGTCAATTCTAAGCAAAAAGAACAAAGCTGGAGGCATAAAACTATACTACAAACTATACTATGGACTCCAAACTATACTACAAGTCTACAGTAATCAAAACAGCATGGTACTGGTACCAAAACAGAGATATAGACCAATGGAACAGAACAAAGGCCTCAGAAGCAATGCCACACATTTACAACCATCTGATATTTGACAAACCTGACAAAAACAAGCAATGGAGGAAGGATTCCATTTAATAAATGGTTTTGGGAAAACTGGCTAGCCATGTGAAGAAAGCAGAAACTGGAGCCCTTCCTGACACCTTACACTAAAATTAACTCCAGATGGATTAAAGATTTAAACACAAGGCCTAATGCCATAAAAACCCTAGAAGAAAACCTAGGCAAAACCATTCAGGACCCAGGCATAGGCAATGACTTCATGACTAAAACACCAAAAGCATGGGCAACAAAAACCAAAATAGACAAATGGGATCTAATTAAACTCCAGAGCTTCTGTACAGCAAAAGAAACAATCATTAGAGTGTTTCTTTATGAAGAAACAGAATGGAAAACCAACATAATGGGAAAAAATTTTTCAATCTACCCATCTAACAAAGGGCTAATACCCAGAATCTATAAAGGACTAAAAGAGATTTACAAGAAAAAAACAAACAAACCCATTCAAAAGTCATTGAAGGACATTAACAGACACTTTTCAAAAGAAGACACTTATGAAGCCAACAAACATATGAAAAAATGCTTATCATCACTGGTCATTAGAGAAATGCAAATCAAAACTACATTGAGATACCAGTTAAAATGGCAATCAATAAATCTGGAGACAAGAGATGTTGGAGAGGATGTGGAGAAACACTTTTACACTGTTGGTGGGAGTGTAAATTAGTTCAACTATTGTGGAAGATAGTGTGGCGATTCCTCAAGGACCTAGAAATAGAAACTCTATTTGACCCAGCAATCCCATTACTAGGTTTATAGCCAAAGGATTTTAAATGATTCTATTATAAAGACATATGCACACATATGTTCACTGCAGCACTGTTTACAATAGCAAAGACCTGGAATGAAGCCAAATGCCCATCAATGATAGACTGGACAAGGAAAATGTGGGACATATACACCATGAAATACTATGCAGCCATAAAAAACGATGAGTTTGTGTCCTTTGTAGGGACATGGATGAATTTGGAAACCATCATTCTCAGCAAACTGACACAAGAACAGAAAATCAAACACCGCATGTTCTAGCTCATAAGTGGGTGTTGAACAATGAGAACACATGGACACAGGGAGGGGAGCATTACACACTGGGGTCTGTTGCGGGGGAATCGGGGAGGGACAGCAGGGGGTAGGGAGTTTGGGGAGGGATAACGGGGAGAAATGCCAGATATAGGGGACATGGGGATGGAGGCAGCAAACCACATTGCCATATATGTACCTATTGCAACAATCCTGCATGTTTTGCACATGTACCCCAGAACCTAAAGTGCAATAAAGTGTATGTATATATATAATCTTCCAGAAGTTAATGGTAGAATTCATTGAGCTGGAAGGCCTTTTTGAGAAATATGATATTCAAATTTTAAATATTAGTCAAAGAATTTACAAATCAATTCATTCTGAATTTTTAGAGCCATCATACTTCCATTAACATTCATACACAGCACTTATGCATATATTACATACAAATATACACATACATATATGCATATATATTTATATGCTGACATAATTTTCCTAATTAAAGGGTGTAAATAGTCATTTTGTGAAACCACAAAGATAATTATTATATATAATGTCATCAAAAGCAGAAACTTTGTATTTGAAGTTACATTATAAATAAGTCAATTATTTTGATTAATGTGAGCAGTCAGTATCTTGAAATGCCAGAAAACCTTCCTTGACGTTACCTTTGACATCAGTGACATTTTGAATTGGAATGCATCATAAATAAGAGCTGAATTCATTAGTTATTTATATAATTCGACTAGGGAACTCTATTCAGATCTACTTATTGTTTGGGGAATACAGGAACTTGTAGAATAGAACATGACTAAGAAACACAGCAAACCTTACCAATTTAATGGCAGAATTTAATTTTATTTTTCCAGCTTTGAAATTCATACATCACATCATAAACAAAACTAAAAAATAAGTATAACACAATAACTTTTTTTATAAATAGCTTTAAGAAAGTTGAATATATTCTTATGATGCCTGTATCCTTCTCTACACATTTCCTCGAAGATACTTAATTAAGCCTGTTTTGTAATAAGATTGTGTTAGAGTCTTTTACTGTTAATGAGGTGAATTGGAATAACAAAGGCCTATTTTAATAATCTTCTCTCATCCCAAAAAATAATTTTCCCTATTCTTTTGTTGCTACTGTTGCTGTTGTTGTGGTTGTGTTTTAGATATAGGATCTCACTGCATCACCCAGGGTGGAGTGCAGTGGTGAGATCATAGATCGCTGCAGTCTCAAACTACTGGGTTCAAGCAAATCTCTGGCCTCAGCCTCCATGTAACTGGTACTATAGGAGTGTACTACTAAGCCAAGATAATTCATTATCTTTTTATTTTTTGTAGAGATACGGTCTTGCTACGTCTTCTACTCTTTTTAAAGACACAGTTTTCCACATTACCAAACTTTAAAGATATTAATATATGCTGACATTCATGTATTATAACATATGAAACATGTAAAGCAATTAATTTACTCGAGTCATTTCTTATCCTTCTGAGAATCATATTACAACTGAAATTACTTTGTTTTTCCTCTAACATTTAGAAACACAATTTCTTTCATTTGATTTTGGGATTCTGGTTTTTCAACAGATCATTATTTGCTAGGTGAATTTCCACATCTGTCATTTCACTTTGGTCAAGGAATCTTCTCTCTCTCTCTGTTTCTCTGTCTCTCTTCCTCCCCACAAACCCATCATGCCATATGCAGTTTTTGGCACCTAGAATGGTCTGTGTCAGATTCATCAGACACATTCACAAATTCCTTTCTCACTGCCAAGTTCTAAGAACGAGCTTATTAAAATGTAATCGTCATGGTCAGCTAGCTTTTATATTTTCTCTTTCTTTTACTTCACAGATATTTTCTTTTTTTGCCTGAGAAAATCATATTTATATTAAGTTGTAAGAAAATCTATAAAAGTAAATCTCATATCAATTAGTTTTTACACCAATACCCCACTTATTTTAAAAAGTTGGAAGCAGTTAGGTGATTGGTATGGATTTCTGTGATAAGCAAATGCATGATATCTTTCAAACCCATTTGCAGTATTTATGGCCAATTTATTATTTCAACATACATTTTGAAAACATAGTGTTTAATCAAATATAGTTCATATTTCTCCTGTCATTCTGTATATTACTATATACTATTACCAGACTTTTACAAATGCAGTTGAGCATTTATTTCCTCCTTTCTTGTTTTTCTCATTGTCTTTTTCTAAGTAAGACTAAGGTAAAACCTACATTTTAGCATAGGCTATAGCATAAAATTCTGTGTCAAGTATAACTGATCAAGAGAATCGGTTCAAGTGATTCTGATAGAAAGATTGCCTGATGTAATAATAAAACCCTAGAATATGTCTGCTATGCTCTGTTTTTGTGTACCTCACCTCCAAAATTCATGCATTAAAATTTTGACTCTTAAGGTGATGATATTAAGAGGTGTGGCTTTTGGGAGGTGATTAGGTCAGAAAGGCAAGCCTTCATCATAAAATTAATTCCTTTATAAAAGAACTTGTTTGACTCTTCCACTAGGTGAAGACAGTGAGAAGACACCATCTATGAATCAGAAAGCAGGACCTCAGCAGACGCCGAGTAGCCGGCACCTTGATCTTGGACTTCCCAGGTTCCAGAACTGTGAAATAAATTCCTGCTGTTTATGAGCCATCCATTGTATGGCATTTTGTTATAGCAGCTTAGACTAAGGCAATGTCCAAAGAGTCAAACTACTGAATCTAACAGCTGATTATCTATTTCTACTGATTCTTTAACAAACATACTTTAGTTTTGATTCGCTGATGACGGAATACTAAGGAAAAAAATTGTGCATAATTTTGATTCTTTAGTTCTATCTCTATAACTCCATTTCAGTTTTTCAAATTAAAATGAGGGCAGAGCCTGTATTATGGAGAACATGACATGAAGGTAAAAGGATATAAAATGACTTAAGTGTATTTTGAAATGAGACAAAATGTCATCTACATTTTCCAAGATCAATGAGACAAATAATCCTCTTAGAGATACGGCTGCTATTCTCCTCTGCTTGCCCTTCTGTGGGACATAGCTATGGAATGATGGTAATGCATGCATCTGTGGATGCAATTTTGTTAGTTAGTCTATAATAATCATGCTACATGTTTTGATGCTTTATTTTATGTTTCAATCTTCCAATTTAAAGATTTTATAGAGTATTTAAATAGCTATCAGTTTCCTAAAGCCATTTTACTCTTTGTATTTTTCATATACATTCAGATATACAGATTTTATTATTTTGTTACTAATTTTTACAAAAAGATCTATATACCTACTATGCATGTGTCTTAATTAGCTCCTACTGGTACCTGAAAAGTACTTAAAAAAATTGTTATTGCTAAACTTGAAAACATAAATTATATTTTTATATTTTAATATTTCAGGCCAGGTGCAGTGGCTCACACCTGCAATCCCAGCACTTTAGGAGGCCGAGGTGGGTGGATCACGAAGTCAAGATATTGAGACTGTCTTAGCCAACATGGTGAAACCCCGTCTCTACTAAAAAAATACAAAAATTATCTGGGCATGGTAGCGTGGACCTGTAGTCCTAGCTACTTGGGAGGCTGAGGGAGGAGAATTGCTTGAACCCAGGACGGGGAGGTTGCAGTGCGCCGAGATTGCACCACTGCACTCCAGCCTGGCACCTGACAACAGAGCAGGACTGTGTCTCAAAAAAAAAAAATCGAAAGTAGTTATATTAGTAATTTTGATTTATTGATCTGTGGTAATTGAAATTATCACATCATAAATGATGTATAAGTAATTTAGCTTAATGCATTTGTCTGCCAAACTTTCTCAACTTCTTTAATAAGCCTTTGCCAAAGAATAGCCAGACAACAAACAGATACTGCAGGGCGAATGAGTTCTACCTTCCATTATCTTGATGAGGACACTCGTTTTGCTCTTTTCAAAGGAACCTGCATTTATTGACAGACAGTAAAATATATTTTCCTTGTAAAGTATGTCTACCAAACCAGCATATATGTCCTTCCTTTTCTTAAAAATATTTATCTGTTAACATGGCATCTTTGTTTTTAATTCAAAATCTAGTTATGATGTTTTAATATCAACAAAATGCAGCGATGTCATGGTCAAATGGTCAAACACGGTTCAACAATGACTGTGAAACTACATGGTTCTAATTCATTCTGGGACTTTAACTTAAGTAAATTTCTCTTTTAAAATAGGCTTGTAGCCCCTATTATTAAAGCATGTGAGAGCTTCATAAATTGTTTTACATTTAACAATGATTTTTCCTAACATTATTGAGCACAATTTAACACGTCGACACATAAATGTCTGGTTTTGTTTTTACTCCCTTCTTCCTTTCTGACATGGTTTGCTGTGTTTCCACTCAAATCTCATCTTGAATTGTAGATCCCATAATCCCCACGTGTCCTGGGAGGGACCCAGTGGGAGGTAATTGAATCATCTGGGCAGGTCTTTCCCATGCTGTTCCAGTGATAGTGAATGACTATCACAGATCTGATGGTTTTATAAAGTGGAGTTCTTCTGCACACACTCTCTTGCCTGCTGCCATGTAAGACATGGCTTTGCTCCACATTCACCTTCTGCCATAATTGTGAGGTCTCCCCAGCCATGTGGAACTGTGAGTCCATGAAGCCTCTCTCCTTTGTAAATTACCCAGCCTTGGGTATGTCTTTGTGAGAACACTGAGAACAGACTAATACACCTTCCTTCCTTTCTGTCTTTCTTTCTTTCTCTGTCTTATATAACTTTGCATTTTATGAGGTCAAAACAAGACTTGGTTCAATGACTTATCTCAAACTACAGAATAAGAATGAAATATAATTTATAATTCAGTTAATTTATACATAATTACATACATGCTATACTTAAATGTGATACTTTGATAACCACATTAACCCACAGAATATGCGATAATGTATTTAGATATATACATGAGTCCTTATATAAGAATTGACTAAGGAACGTTTCTATGCCAGTCCCATCTGACTTTCTCTTGCTTTGTCACCTAGATTCCGCTAACTCTGCTGTGGTTGCCCCATGCTATTTTCTCTTCAGGATAGTTGCACTGCTATTTTAGTAGAGGAAAATCCAGTCTGGATATCAGTAATGAATCAACATTCAATATAAGATCAGATTCTACATTAGCTATATTGATAAGGAAGCCGCACTTCCCTCCTGTACTTTGTAAATGGCAGACAGCTTGTTAAGAATTGTTAATTTATTTATTTCTATTTGCATGGATCTCAGGTTCTGTTTAGAATCTCTCTTCCTTGGATGTATCTGTGTGTCCTGACTCTCTATTCTGCATGTTTTACTTTTCCTCCATAATCATGGAATGACATTTTAAAATTCAGCTGTTGTTGTGCTGGGATACTATTTAGAAACTGGGTGAAAGCTGAAAGCCAATCTCCCATGTGCTGCCATTATAGTCCTTGTGTGATGTTATTAAATGTTCTTGGCCAGAGCAACACAGTGTTTTACTATTTTAGCATTACAAATAAATTCTGCATGGACTACAGATTCACCAGTGTTATTTCACAGACATTTTAACAACTAATTGTGGTATTATTACCCTCATTGAATAGCTAAATATATCTCAGAGAAGCTTCCTTGAATTTCTAACAAAGTTACAAAGACACTATGTACAAGATATTGATATAGAGACAAAGAAGACACGATCCCTTCTCTTAAGGAACCAGTCTTTGAGCTCAGGCCTAACCTTTCTATTATATTATAATAATGCCAAAGAAGAGAAAAAATATTTGTTCTCTAGTGTTTCTTTAAAAATATGGACACATGCTACCATGTGATGAATATAAAATCCTCATGCTCTTTTTAACATCCTCATTTAAAATTCAAAGGAAATTATATTCAACAACAAAAGCCAATCAGAACAAAAAGACCATTCTATTTTATTTTCAAATTATGCATTTTCTGTAAATCCACAGATTCTTTTAAAATCCACAACTTTGTCTACCCCAGATTATTTTTAGGCTTTCATCTAACATATGCATGGAATGCTTTCATGACCAGAATTATTTCTTAGCAGAATTGTGTTATTTTCTTTATTAACATTAAACCTAGCATAATTTTATTTTACTAAAACTACTTAATAAGGTCTCTGATATAAGCAGAACATGAATTCCTAAACTTATTTGCCATATTAATATTCATTTGCCTATAATATTCCATGAACTTCTTGGACTTCTAGGGTACTATTTCGTCTTATTATGAGAAGGTGTCTTCTGTGACAGAAAGCATCAGCTACGTTTGTTCAAATTACATATAAAATTTTGAGTATCTCAAAGTGTTTTTGCCAATTTTTTTCTTTGTTCCCCATTTGTCAGTCTGTGCATAAGATATTAACTTATTCAATAAAATTCCTTTCAATAAAGTTCAAAAAGTATTGATTATTTATTCATCATTAGTATCACACCCAAGAACATAGTAGACATATACACATGCTTTCTCTGAAAACATGTGGGAAGAAATTTATGACTTTTAAGTTACTCCCTATTTTGAACTTTAGTTTTTTTCAGCTTGGTTATTTCTACCAATCTAGAGAAAGGAAAGTAAAATGTCATATTTGTTTCATACCTTTGTGCCATTTGTGTCATAGTGTTTCTCTGTTAGTATAGATAACTAAGATGTATTGTTCATATATCTTACCAGGAAAGAATCTAGTTCTGTCCAAAGTATGTGCTATGCTATAGTACTCGTTATTTCAACATACAGACACATTAGAATTTTGGATACTTTTCATCTGTAGTATTTGCATAAATTCACATTCCAAATAAATCAGGATTGCAGAAAAATACTCTTGATGCAATAAAGCACATAATAATATCGGGAGGTTTATTTTCCTTACCACACTTGATGCTTGAAATAAATTAGAACTCCCGACATCTGGCTTTAAGATGACAAACTCTCATATGTTTCTATGACTAAAGTTTCTAGTCACTGAAAACAATTTTATTCTCTCATCTCTTCTTTCTGAACACATACTTTGAGTACATTTTCCAACCTCCCTTGCATTTGGACATGGCCATGAGACTGAGTTCTAGCCAATGGAATAAGAGCTAAAATGACATATGTCACTTCCAATTTTGGACCATAAAAATCTTTCTTTGCTCTTCTGCCAGCTGGATATTGATGTCAGGGAAACTGTGGAATCCTGAAAATATTTGAGTCTCTACCCTCCTGGTTCATTAATAACTACATGGAGTAACCACTTATCTCCATACCCTCCGCCCACTGAACTGGAGCCATCTTGTTATGTGAGTTTGAAATATATTTCTATTATATTTAAATCCTTTTTATAGTTTTAATTTATTTTTATAATAGCTTACTGTCACTAAAACACTTCCTCTAATGATTACTATTATAAGAGAAAAGCAAATTTATGTATATTAGCATACCACAATTTGGCCACTTGCAGACTACTGCAAATATTGCAAATACAGATATGCAGAATGTGTAGTCATTAAATTATAAAATTTCATCAATCTATCCACTTGTCCAAAACTAAGGTTATGAAAGAAAATCTCATGATATGTAAAATACTTAAAATAATTGCAAAATTATCAGCACCATAGGAAAGGGGAAAATAAATAAAAATTAAAAATAACAAAATCAAAATAATTACAAGTTAAAATTTTATGCATAGTTGAATGTTCTTAATGTGTGGTACACAGCATTAGTGCTGAAGTCAAAAATCAAAGGCATTCGATTTGATGAGTTTGGACATATACATACACTTATGATACTCTCACCACAATCAAGGTACTAAACATCTCCATCGCTTACAAAAACTTTTTTTTGTATATATTAAATATATATAGTTTTTATACATTAATTGTATCTCAATGAAGCTGAAAAAAATTAAAAGTATTTATTCTTACTAAGAAGGCATGTAAGTAACTTGCCTTCAATACTTCAATGCTTTATATCAAGATACTGATACAGAGTATCTTGCTTACTATAGTTTTGCTTTGCTTTTTAAATTGTAATAAACAATGACTTCCATTAAATCAAACTATCCCTGACTGTTCCTAATTCGTTCATTCAACAAACATTTCTCAAGTGGTTACTATGTACTATGCACAGTTCTAAGCATTTAGTATGCATGAATGAATAAACTAGACAGAGATGTTTACCTTTTTAGAGCTTATATTCTATCAGGGAAGTAGAAGGAAAATCATAAATAAGCAAATACATGATATATTAGGCAATGATAAATATTATTAAAACATAAGTGGAAGATGATGTTATATTTCAGGATGCAAATTTAAATAATGTAGTCAAGGTAGGCTTTTGAGGAGGTGACAATATTAGTTATCAGAATATCTAGAAGAGCCTTCCAGATAGATGGAAGAGCCACTTCCATAAATCAGGAATGCACCTGACAGGTTCAAGGATAAGGAAGGCACCAGTGTACTGATGAGGCAGGAATGAGGGGAAGCGTTGTAAGAGATGAGTTCAGGGAGTTAATTAAAAAAAAGAGGCAAATGCTGTAATGCCGTGTGGACCACCATAAGCACCTTGGCTTTTGTTCTGTGAAAAATGCAGAGACATTGTTGGGTTTTTTACAGAGAAATGATGTGATGTGACATATTTTAAAGAACCACTTTGGCTACTAGAAAGGATTGGAAAGGAAAAAGAGGGAAATCTTAGAGACCAGATAAAATGTTATCGCATAATCCAGGTCAGTGAATGATGTTAGCACAGCCTAGAGTGGAGATGTGGACATGGTGAGAAGTGATGGGAACTTTCATTAAAATGACAGAAACCAGACTTATTTCCTGCTGTCTACCTCTATAAATGTAGACTACCAAAGTATAGAAACATACATACTGGTACCTGTAGAAACCTCTATACTTTGGTAGTCTACATTTATAGAGGTAGACCACCAGGAAATCAGTTTGGTTTTTACCATTTTATAACCAATCACCTCTTCCCTCTATTGTATATTCCACACTTAATCTGGAGATAAATGTGGAATGTACAATAAAAGGAAGAGGTAGATTAAAGTTTTATACCTGGGCGACTGGAAAATGGAGTTTCTGTGAATCAACCTGGGAAGGGCTGTAGCAGAATAGATTTTGGGACAAGGATCAGGAATTCAGTTTTGGATATGCTGAGTTTGGATTATCCATTAGATCTATAAATGGAGATGATAAGTAGGCTATTGAATATATGAGTCTGGATTTGGGGATAAGATCTGAGCTAGAGATGAAAGTCTGTCATCTAGATGACATGAAATTCAGCAGACTACATAAGATTACCAAGGGACTAAGTGCAGCTATAGAAGAAAAACATATCAAGAACAAAGTCTTGGGACACTTAAACAATCAGAGATGGGAGAAAGGAGGAGGAACCAGGAAAGGAAACTAGAAGGAGGAACACCAGGAGGGTTTGGCATTTCTGTAACCAAATGAAGAAAACTTAGTCAAATAATAATAGGTTAACCTATTATAGACTGTGGATAGGTCAAACAAAGGGAAGACAGAGAATTACCAAAGGATCAACAACATGAGGCCATTGGTATCCTTAGCAAGAGTAGATGAAAGTGTAATGAGGGCAAACCTCATTTAAGTATTTTCAAGAGAGAAATTCAGGAGAGAAATTGGAGACAGAAAATATACACAATTTTTTGACAAGTTTTGCTGCAAAACATCAAAGGAATGAAGCCACAGCTAGTGGAGGAATAAATCATCATGCTATGCGTTTGTTATTGTGGCAGTGGAGAAGCTACTTCAGAAATACTAAGGAATCAAAGTATAGGCACAAAAATGCATAAAGAAAAAACACAATAAATAGTGAATAACTTTATTTGGTCTCCATTAGAAATTGACAAGTAGACAGCAATGGAAAAAGTGCATTTGAGGACATCTTTTTTTGGATTAGATTAAAAACACACTTTTACACAGCTAGAAAAGACTCAAAAAATAGTTCTTCATGCTACTATTCATGCCTTTGAAATAACAACAAAGAATGGATTTATAAACATGACAATTATTTTATGCATGTCTACGGGCAAATATTCAGGAACTATGGGAGGCAATATAGCTCTCTTCTGTTATTTAAAGTGTCAAGAAAAAAAATGTGTTCCTCATTATTATTTCAACAGAATTTTATTACTAATCCCTCATGGAGAACTACTGAAACATCCTCAAGAATTTTTGAAAGAACATTTCTTATGTAGAGTTATTTAAAGTTTTATTGCTTGTATATATATACATAATTTTTAAAAGAATTTATTTTAAAGTTTTCTCTAAAACATTTAAGATTTGTTATATATTTATATCTATAAATTATGAATTAATTTATAAATATATTTCTTACCCTTTTAATTTTATCTCCCTTATTTTTCTCTCTTAGCTATGAAAAGTTTTCCAGAATACCTATACAAACAGTACAACTTTATTTATGTGATCAAGTATCCAGCACATTATAGCACACA
>CAUYQU010038757.1:0-51447 GCA_963574635.1 Cheracebus regulus
AGAATGGGAAAAAATTTTTGCAGTCTACCCATCTGACAAAGGGCTGATATCCAGAATTTACAAAGAACTAAAACAGTTTTATAAGAAAAAAACAAACAAGCCCATTCAAAAGTGGGCAAAGGATTATGAACAGACACTTTACAAAAGAAGACATACATGAGACCAATAAACATATGACGAAATGCTCATCATCACTGGTCATTAGAGAAATGCAAATCAAAACTACATTGAGATACCATCTCACGCCAGTTAGAATGGTGTTCATTAAAAAATATAGAGACAACAGATGCTGGAGAGGATGTGGAGAAATAGGAACACTTTCACACTGTTGGTGGGAGTGTAAACTAGTTCAACCATTGTGGAAGACAGTGTGGCACTTCCTCAAGGACCTAGAAATAGAAATTCCATTTGATCCAGCAATCCCATTACTGGGTATATATCCAAAGGATTATAAATCATTCTATTATAAAGGCACATGCACATGTATGTTCATAGTGGCACTGTTTACCATAGCAAAGACCTGGAACCAATCCAAATGCCCATCAATGATTGATAGACTGGATAAGGAAAATGTGGCACATACACATCATGGAATACTATGCAGCCATAAAAAACGATGAGTTTGTGTCCTTTGTAGGGACATGGATGAAGCTGGAAACCATCACTCTCAGCAAACTAACACAAGAACAGAAAATCACACACTGCATGTTCTCACTCATAAGTGGGTATTGAACAATGAGAACACATGGACACAGGGAGTGGAGCATCCCATGCTGAGGCCTGTTGGTGGGGGGCAAGGGCTGGATGGGGTGGTTAGGGAGGTTGAAGAGGTATACCATGGGAAGAAATGCCAGATGTCGGTGATAGGGGGATAGAGGCAACAAACCACATTGCCATGTGTGTACCTATGCAACAATCCTGCACGATCTGCACACGTACCCCAGAACCTAAAGTACAATAAAAATAAATACATAAGTAAATAAAATACTGATATCTGGGTCCCACTCCAGCCCTACAGAATCAGAATATTTATGGGTGGGTCCTGGGCATTTGATATTTTTTAAAGTGCTCCAGGTGATTCTAGTGTTCAGGTACAAGAGAACTAGAGGGGGAGGACTGTTCACTGATGCCATTCATCCCTGTTAGACAGGTTTTCTGGCAGAGCAACACATGACATCACCATAAGTTATCAGAAGCATTTATACCGGCTGGGCACAGTAGCTCACATCTATAATCCCAGCACTTTGGGATGCCAAAGCGGGCAGATCACCTCAGGTCAGGAGTTCGAGACCAGGCTGGCCAACATGGTGAAACACTATCTCTACTAAAAATACAAAAATCAGCTGGGCATGGTGGCGGGTGCCTGTAATCCCACCTACTCGGAGGCTGAGGAAGGAGAATCACTTAAACCCAGGAGGCAGAGGTTGCAGTGAGCCGAGTTCACACCATTGCACTCCAGCCTTGGCAACAAGAGTGAAACTCTGTCTCACATTAAAAAAATATCATTTACACCTTTGCTGGGAGCATCTAGCAAGAGATGAGTGTAGTATTGGAATAGGTGGGTTGACACTGATGAGAAGTGAGAAAGAAAGGATTAGAAGAAAATGTCAATGACTCTGGGATGTCAGAGGTCCTAGAAAACCAAGGCAAAATCATGCCAAAGACAAAGAAGGTTTGAAAAAAGATAACAAGAAGGCACACAAAGACAAAATTAATTTAGTTTCCAATTTTGCCAGGGCCAATTATTGGAACAGCAGGTGATGGGTGAGGGATGCAGAGAGGGGAATTAACTTAGAACTTCCCAGTTTGGAGGTCAGATGGTGTAATTCATTATGGAAGCTGAAAAGGACATGGGCAAATTGTTACCCTCAAAATCTATTTGGCTGCGGGGATACCGCCCAGGGAATGCCCCCTCCCCCCCAACCCCAGGATCTTTTTTTCTGTTCAAGGGAATGAGCAGTCATCTTTAGTGTCCTGTAGTCCAGGAGCAAGAATTCCCTTTTGGAATGTGGCTCTCAATTTTACAGTTCCGTGTAGCTAACTGAACACTTCCATAAGTAATTCAATGCAGGCTGACGATTTATTTCATAAAATATAGCAATGCCCCATTGTCATGCCCAGTTGAAGTGAGGATCTCTGTGGATCCTGCTAATAACTGAAAAATCACAAACAGCCATCATAAGCAGCATGAGGCAAAAAGTGAAAATCAAAAGTGCCTCTCCTCTCCTGATGAGAAATATTTGGAAATCAGGGTTGTGCATGTCAATAGTATGGTTCATTGTTGGTTGATACATTTTCTTTACGTTAATATCAACTCAATTAGTCCTTGGTTTTAAATTGCCTTTATTTATTTTTATTGAAACATAGGTTAGATCATGAAAAACAGTGATTTAAAGATGCATTTTTCATCACCTGAGCCTGAGAAGTCGAGGCTACAGTGAGTTGTGGAGTGCTACTGCACTCTAGCATGGGTGACAGAGTGAGACCTTGTCTCAAAAACAAAGAAAGAAAAAGATGCATTTAAAAAAAATGACCGTATCTGAAATCCGAATGTCTTAAAATAGATAGGATTTTATATTAGGAGAGATAAGGTTGCTCTCCCAGACTTTCGTCCTAAACATGGAGGAGAGAAGAAATCTCCTCCCTCCTCCATGTTTAGGACCCATAATTTCCAAAAGCTGTGACATTTCCTGTATGTTGGCTTATCCCTCGTGGCAGCGTTTCTCAGATGCATGAATGCTTGACTCTACTCCTCAGAGAATAGCAGCTGCCTGGGGTCCTGTGCTTGTCTGGATATACCCCCTATCAGTCAGTCTTTAAACCAAGTGCCACTGAGGAGTCTCCCTGGATGTCCCCAGGTAGCAGCAGGGAGAGAACTGAATGGCTTTGTCATGGAAGTTCTCCTCGAAGCAAACGTGGTTGACCTACATTTATATTCCAGAAACACTTTTCTATGCTTCAGTTCAAAAGCTTAGAATTATGCTGATGCTCAGCTTGTGGCTCTAACAGCTCTAACAGGCTTTCCTGGGAAATCTCCTCCTGGAAGCAGAAATCCTTCCTCGGCCTCTGTCACCACCAGCTTCTGTTTGGTCATCATGATGGGAACCTGACTCTTGCTGAGGCAGTCTGTCCACTACTTGATAGAAAGTTCTCGCTAAGAATATGCCCACAGTATTCAGTCCAAGAGGTGGCCAACTGATCCCGAGTTCTTCAGGCCCAAGGGGCCATTCCTGCCTGTAGTAAGCAAATACCCAGAACCCAAGGCTCCGTCTCGCATGACTGCAGGAATCTAGTCCCTTTCTGAGGAATCCCGGGAATACTCACCTGTCGGCTTCACTCCTCACTCCTGCTCCACATGCCTGCTTCAGATAGATTCACCACATTCCACGCACCACCTTCGTGCACTTCTCCAGGCTGGTGGAGCTCTCATGGTCTCATAACACCTCAGGTCTGAACTCACGCTCTACTCCTCTCTTAATCCCCAAGGCATAGTACCATCGAGACAGTGGTGTTTAAAATACCTAATGAAGATCTGAGAATAACATAAAGGAATTAGCATTCAGGAAAGGACAACCTTAATTTGAATGCAGTGGCTCATGACACGCATCAGGTCCATGAGGCTGTCTCCCTCCTTACCTTGCGTGTGCTGACATTTTGCTGAGCCCATCTTTCCTGTTTAGTGTCCACTTTGTCATTTCCTCTTCTCCAGTGAGTCCCAGGGGCTCCAGTTACCCCTCTCTGACCTTCCACCCATCTCCATTATAAAAATCTCTCGAAGATGCCCATGATGAAAATAGCCTTTGTATTAATCAGATGAAAATTTAACATCTCAGATTTAAGCATTTACATTGGGAATACTTTCCAAAGTTCAAGGACAACAAAAATCTTCTTGTTTTAAAACTTTCAGAATATGATTACTCACAAAAGTGAAATAGAGTCTTTCCCAAGGGCAAACCCATTCTTTACCTTTGAAGGCATAGGACATATATTTCTAGCATTCTAACAAACAGCAGTTTATTCCCAATTCAGATTGTCAAAGATTCAGGAACACTGTGGTTCAGTCACAGAGCCTGCCACTGTGAAGTTTACAAATGTGTACCAACTACAGGTTTGTGAACATATAGGTTGTACAGGCAAATGAAGACATAAAACAAGTAGATGCCATTGTGGTGAAATTTGGATTGCATATTGTCTAACATTTCCTTTTACAACATTTAAAAATTAGTTTAGTATTACATTAAAATGAAACTCATTTTAACCTGAAATCTTCCCAATATTTGCTTCTTCTGATTCTAGTTTTCCTCTGAAATTAGGATTACAAGTCTAATCTCTTCAATATCATTTAAATATGAAGAATGCACTCTTATCAAGTCTTCTCTTAAAAATTTTAGAAAGGAATTTAACCTTATGTTGTCACATAGGTTTAGCTCGAGGTTTAGTAGTATTGTAATATTTAGATTGTTAATTAAGAAAATTGGAAATAAGCCAAATTAGGATTTGAGGATAATCAGAGACTTTAAGTTGAGGTCATTCATTCTAGCCTACAGTTTACTGATATTTCTTTCATAATGTCCTTGAAAATATAAGATGTTTTGTTAAAAAAGTTTTAAAGATATATTTGCAGAAAAATTCCACTGTAATCTGTAGTGGCAGGTATCTCAAGTAAATAGAAGTCAAATGTTTAAAAACAGTTTGAAAAGATGCTGAAGTTCATTTACTGATATAAATACAGATTATCAAAATGGTAATTTACAATGCTGACCCTTTACCTTAATTTGAGGAGTTGGAAGAATAAGCTTGTGGTGTCCATAGCAGTACCATACCTTTATTCTTAAATGCTTACAAAGGAAAAAAGTGATACCTGAAGTATAGCTCAGTAAAAGTTATTGTTGTGATTTCATATGATTTTTAATTACTTATAATTTGTAAGTAAAAGACTTTGATTTTTCTTAGCTTTGAAAAAACCTATAGCTCCCTCGGTCAGGTAAATACACAATATAGAGTGATGGCATGGATTTATACATTTGCTGCTTAATTTCTTAAATCACAGAATTTTGTAGTTATTTTTTGTTATTGATTTCTAGCTAAATTTCATGGGAGCCAGTAACAATATATTGTATAAGTCTGATGTGTTGAATTGTGTTGAGATGCTCTTCATGAAACAGCCTATGGACAGCTTTGTTAAATGTTTCTCATTCACATAAAACATTGTGGGCTCTTCAGTTGCCAAGCATACAATTCTTTACATGGCAATTGCTTTATGTTTGTTAATCATATTGTCCCAGTCTTCCGTATTTTTTTCCTCTGTGTGTTCTACCAGTCACTGAGAAATGTTAAAATCTCTCACTATAATTGTACATGTCTATTTTTCCCTTTAGTTCTGTTAATTTTGATTTATATATTTTGAATCTGTGTTATCGGGTGCATATATCTTCTGTTATATCTTCCTGGTGGATTGACCTTTTTATTTTTCTTTATAAAATATTTTATCTTTAGTAATGCTTCTCATCTTAAGAACTGCTTTGATATTAATAAAGCTACACCAGCTTTCTTTTGGTCAGCATTTTTATGGTATGTTTTTCCTACTCTTTTATGTCAACTATAGAGCATTTCTAAATAGTTGGGCTTTGTTTTCTTCTTACTTTAGTCTTAGAATATTTCTCTCTTCATTAAACAATTTTTTCACAGTTAATTACTGATATATTAGGGTTTATAGTTACCATCTTATATTTCTGCTAGCTGCTTTTTTTGTTATTTTGAAATTTTCAAGTTTTAACTATTCCATTATGTCCCCTATTAATTTTCTACTTTTTATTTTCTACTTTCTACTTTTTTAAAGTGCTTACTCTAGAGATCACATGGTGCATCATTAGATTATTAAGGTCTAAAATAACTTACTAGTGCTAAGTTATTACATCAGTCTGCTTCTTGGACAATGCAAACACATTAGTAAACATTAACTTTTAACATTTACCACATAATGCCTTGTGTACCATTCTGATAAAATTTAATTTCACACATCTTAATGTTGTAAGATGTGATTATTCTATACAGTTAGTATTCCTTGGGATTTATTCACATTAATTTTATTTCTCCCAGCATTTCTGTGCTTTTGGCTAAGATCCTATTTCTTCTGCCTGAAAAGGTCCTATTAGGTTAATATGGGTCTGCTGGTGAAAAATTTTTATCTTATCCTAACTTTTGAAAGATACTTTCCCTGAGTGTTGAGTTCCATGTTGGCAGTTATTTTCTTTCACCTTTATTTTTTTTTTTTTTTTTTTTTTTTTTACAATATGTCACTACATGGTTGTTTGGCTTTAGTTGATTCTATTAAAAAGTCAACTGTCCATCTTCTTGTTGCTTTCCAGAAGACAATAGGATTTTTCCACTGTCTGGATGCTTTTAAGATTTTCTCAGTCTGATTTTCAGCTGTAATGTGCCTATATGGAATTTTCTATGTATTTATATTGCTTGAGTTTATAACATTTTTTAAATCTGTAGTCTGATTTTTAAAAATTGTACTTTAAATTCTGAGGTACATGTGTAGATCATGCAGGATTGTTGCATAGGTACATACATGACAAGGTGGTTTGCTGCCTCCATCCCCCCATCACCTATATCTGGTGTTTCTCCTCATGTTATCCCTCCCCACCCCCTGCTGTCCCTCCCTTGGCCCCCCTCAACAGATCCCAGTGTGTGATGATGCTCCCCTCCCTGGGTCCATGTGTTCTCATTGTTCAACACTCGCCTATGAGTGAGAACATGCGGTGTTTGATATTCTGTTCTTGTATCAGTTTGCTGAGAATGATGGATTTTAAAAATCTGTTTCAAAAAAACATCTCAGGCATTATTTCTTCAAATATTCTGTTCTACTCTCTGTCTGCACCATTTCTGAGACTCATGCAATATATGCACAATTCAATTACACATATGTTAGACCTTTTCACCATGCCCTACAGTTCTCATGTCTCATGCTCTTGTTTCTTTCCTCTTTTCTTCTTTCTGTGCTTCAGTATGTATATTCTTTAATGACATTCCTTCCAAATTACGAATCCTCTTTCTAGTGGTGTCTAATAAACGTTGAACACATCTTATATTAATTTTATTGTACTTTTCAGTTTTAGAATTTCCATTTGATTGTATTTTAATAGATTTCAGTTCTCTGGTAAAATTCTGTTTTCTTAAAGTCTGTCAATAACAGAGTCTAGGTCTCTAAACTCTTTTTAACTTAGATCACCTGGAGTTTGTTTCTATTGCCTTTTCTCCTCTTTCCTGTCTCTGATGTATCCTGTCTCTTGATATATCTGCCAATTTCTTATTGAATACTGTAAATTGACATACATTTATTCACATTGTAAGAAATTGTAGAGGCTCTAGATGATTTTATCCTCTAATGAGGATTTTCTTTAATTCCTGATATGTACTTAGGTTAGGAGCAGATCACCTTTATCCAACTGAAGGAAGATTACACTGATTATAGTCTAATTTTCAGTCTATCAAAGGTCTAGTTTGTTTCTAGTTTACCTTTACTCCTAGAGTGTAGTCCTCCAGGGGTCTCAACTGTAAACTGGAATATTTTCCAGGACCTCTCCACTTTGGCTTGCATTCAATCTCAATTTTTGTTTACCCAACAGTGTAAAGGTGACAGTAGCTCTGCTTAGTTTCTTAGCCTTCTGTACTTTTTTTCGGTCTCAATTTCCACACAGGTTTTGGACTGCATATCTAAAAGAGAATGCTTTGAGGGGAAAATGGCTTAAACGATTAGATTTTGTTGTCTTCACTTTTCTTCACTTGAGGATCTTGATATCTCAAGTCCTGACTACTCTGGCAGGCCTGCATGTCTAATCTTTCTCTCTTCCCTTGTATAAGCATATCAACTGTTAGATTTAGGGCCCACTTTAAATCCAGGATAATCTTATTCTGAGATCTTTAACTTAATTACATCTGCAAAGACCCTATTTCCAAATGAGGTCACATTCACAAGTACTGGGGGTTGAGACTTAGATATGCCTTTTGGGGGACACTATTTAAACCTATAAACACACACCAAGGCTTAGAAAATATAGAAGAGCTATATCAACAAATGTTGCCATCCAGGGCTAAATTGGAGAAACAAGGTAAATGTCTAGGAATCACATCCTTCCTGAGTCGTCCACAGAAACTTGAATGTTTTGATAGGAAATGCACTGGGCAGTATTTTCTTACCAAGCTTAGCTTAACTAAGGGATTGGACTCATGTTAGTGGGAAGGGTTTCTTCAGCCTCATCTACAGCAGACAGAGGTCACTGCTCATAGGGATACGTCTTCACTGTCCACTACACAGAGCAGTTATTTCCTCCACAAAGGTAATGCAATGGCAAGCCCCAGGCTATGGCTAGGTGAGAAAACCCAACCTCCCACCCCATCTCTTATGAACACCCACTGCTATGGGTTAAACCTGTGTGCTTTTCTAAATTCAAATGTTGAGGTCCTAACACCCCAGTACCTCAGGATGTGACCTTATTTGGAGATAGGGGCTTGATACAAGGTGATTAAATTAAAATGAGATCGTTGGGGTTATACCCCTAAGTTAATATGACTGACATCTTTATAAAAAGGGAAAATTAGCCAGGCAAGGTGACTCACTCCTGTAATCCTAGCAATTTGGGAGGCTGAGGCAGGTGGATCACCTGAGTTCAGGAGTTTGAGACCAGCCTGACCAACATGGTGAAACCCCTTCTCTACTAAAAATACAAAATTTGACAGGCGTGGTGGTGTGTGCCTATAGTCCCAGCTGCTTAGGAGGCTGATACAGGAGAATTGCTCGAACCTGGAAGGTGGAGGTTGCAGTGACCAAGATCGTGCCACTGCATTCGAGCCTGGGCAACAGAGCGAGACTCCATCTCAAAAAAAAAAAGAAAAGAAAAGAAAAGAGAAAAAAAGAAAATTTGGAGAGAGATATGCACAGAGGGAGAACACCATGTGACGATGAAGGCAGAGATTGGTGTGATATTTTACAAGCCAAGGAACATCCAAGATTGCCAGCACACCACTAGAAGCTAGAGGAGAGGCAGAGAGCAGAGTCTCCCCCTCAGAACCTTGGAAGGAACCAATCCCAGCAGCACCTGATCTCAGCCTTCTGGTCTCCAGAGCTTTCAGACAATAAATTGGTTTTGAAACCACCCACTTTGTGCCTTGTGGAAAGCTAATACATCTACCTTTCTCTTTTTTCTAAGAGTAAGCATTTATTTTTTCTCATCTAATGTTCAAACATGTAACCACATAGGCAGAGATGTATTTTCCCCTTGTGCACATCATTTAGTCATTTAGGTTTATTTTTATGATATGGCAATATCTTATCATTGTTGACATCATGCCGAGAACTCACAAGGTGCTATTCCAGCAGCTGTTACCTGAGCAGGTAGGTCTCACATCTCCCCAGCAGCGAGGGAAGTAGAAGAATGTCTATCTGGGCACATTTATACAGAACTTGTAACTCTAGAGATTAACAAATTGCACCAGGTTTGAAATGAGGGAATTTTGCACACAGTTCATGCCATAGGTTAAATTTCTGATAATATTGCAAGACTGCCTTTTATTGCCAATAATATGTTTTCAGGTAGAAGATAAATAATCAAAGGTATCCCTATCCTGCTATATTCATTATTGAAAATCAGATTCAGGCACGGCTTGCAGTGGTTTACAGTTGCTTGGAGAATAAACTGCAAAGCAAACACATAGCCAATGATCTCTGAAAGGTAAAAGCTATTGTTGTGAAGGATCTGGCATGGAGGTTCAGAAAAGGAACTGGGCATGAAGTAGAAATCTATCTCTGATATGTCAAGATATTTATCCTAAAATTAGAAGTATACATCTCTGTCCATGGTATATCCTTTCTCACATGATGAAAGGTTGTGAAGGCCATTCAAGGGGTCATTTATCTGCATCTGGATTTCTGGACCTGATATGTCTGGATAACCTTCAAGGTTTGCTTATTTCATTTCTCAAATCTGTTTGGAGCATGCGCAGTATTAACCAATGGAGTCTCCTGAAATTGAAAACCAGGGAGACTGGAAACTACATGAAACATGTTTAGTGTTGATGCTGTCCCCTAACTTCTCACTATTTCATTTTCCCTCATTTTTTCTCACTAATTTTTTAGTGATAGGAGATAATGAAATGGGTGAATGATATTCTTCCCCTACTTTCAGTAGCTTAATGCTTGGGAAATAAATATCATGAACATAAATTGTGATGGTTAATGCTTAGTGTCAACTTGATCAGATTGAAGGATGCAAAGTATTGTCTTTGGGCATGTCTGTGAGGGTGTTGCCAAAGGAGATTAGCATTTGAGTCAGTGGGCTGGGAAAGGCAGATCCACCCTTAATCTGGGTAGGCACCATCTAATCAGCTGCCAGTGTGACCAGAATAAAAAGCAAGCAGAAAAACATGAAAACACCAGACTGGCTTAGTCTCCCAGCCTACATCTTTCTTCCCTGCTGGATGCTTCCTGTCCTTGAACATTAGACTCCAAGTTCTTCAGCTTTGGGACTCAGACTGGCTTCCCTGCTCCTCGTCTTGCAGACAGCCTATTGTGGGACCTTGTGATCATGCGAGTTAATACTCCTTAATAAACTCCCCTTTATATATATAATTATATGTATGTTATTATGTTTATATAATTATATATTTATATAATTATATATATAAAGGGGAGTTTAGAGAGTACTAACTCACATGATTTATATATAATTATATATATACTTGAATTATATATAATTATAAATTCAAGTATATATATAAATATATATATATAAAGGGGAGTTTATTAAGGATATATATATATATCTATTAGTTCTGTCCCTCTAGATAATCCTAATACAAAAGAACAATATGAAATAATCAGAGCTGTTCGAGAATTTGCAAAATTACCCATATTCTGTGAGCATTTGGGCATGACCTTATCCACTCGGTTAACATATTCATTGAACACTTACTATGTAGAACTATGTAGAGCAGCCAGTCACTGTTTAGGGACTGAGAAATACAGTGACAAAGAAGATAAACTCATTAACCTCAAGGAACATAATTCAAATGGAAAATACAGAAACTACACAAGAGGATAGGGAAGGTCCCTGTTAGAAGGTGACATTTTTATGAGACCTAAATGATGGTAGAAAGTGAGCCAGGCAAATATCTGAAGGAGAGGACAAGAAAAAGAACATTAGAAAAAAAGGGAAAAAATAGCAAAGGCCTTGAATGGGAATAATTGCATCTTGAAGTGACAGGGCTGAGTGGTGGCCCCCAACCCTCAAAGGCAAGGTGGACATAGCTACCATCATGGGCAGCAGAGGCAAAGCAGCAATCAGAATAGTCTGACTCATGTAGAGCTCTGGCGTTGGCTAATTAATCGTGGTGTTTTTAGACATGAAACTGATAGGAAGCCGACCGCGTTCCTATTAGTTTATATAGGCAGAACACTTCCAGGTTGAGTGGACCAAAGACTAATTTGAATTATAAAAACAGAGAATCAGAGCCGCTCCATCAACTTCCAGACTTGAGTCAGTTTACACACCCAGAATGCTTGGAATGAAGAGGAGGCTGGGCCTCCTTGACCTAGGGGTCCATGGTAACTGAAAAACAACTCACAACCTTGTTACATAGAAGGAGAACCAGACTGGTCTGGTGCAGTTACACATGTAATGACTGAAGCTGTGTTATTAATAAAATGCTTAGAATGAATGATTATCTAGACAGAATGGGGGACACAGGGACAGCTTTATACCATTCAGGGGTGTCTCTCTGGTGGAGTGGAAATCTCAGATCACAGCCCGTCAACATCTAGCCCCCGGGGGTTTGGGAAATGTGAGGAGCACACGAATGTCCAATGTCCAGAGGTTCTCTGCCCCATGTCCCCATTCATCTTTCATCTTGATCTAACTTAATCCCCGTTTTGCATTTTCCCCAACAGGCTAAGCTTCTTTTTCTTCTCCTCTCTCCCTCTTTTCCCCCTTTTCTTCCATCCCTTCATCTCCCTTTCCCAATCTTTACTTGATGCTATTATCGCTTTCCATTCACAAAAGTAGTCTCCACTTTAGCGGGTGCAGGTGGTGGGGTCGAGTAAGGCTGCGCTGATCACCACATTCGACAAGTGAGTTCCAACAAGTGGCATTACCTTTTCAGAACTGTTACTTAAATCAGTGGTTCTCATGAGTGAGTGTGCATCACCATCTCCTGAAGGGCTTGGGAAAACGCATAATTCCAGTTCAGTAGGTTTGGGGTGGGCTGGAGAATTTATTTTTTAAACAGGTTCCCAAGTGATATCAATTCCGTTGGCCTGCTCAATACATTTTGAGAAACAGTTAAATCTGCACTTGGGAAACACAGTATTTCCATTTTAACAGATTTATTATCATTTAGAAACCCACGTTTTATTTGTACTAACACAGCTGGGGTGTGGTCAGGCTGGGAAGCGTGGGAGCAGAAATATTTGTTATTTGGTCTGAAAGTCTGAGGGTAAAACTTTGTGGTCAATTGTAAGAGATGCCTGGGGTTGCTGGAAGCAGCTTTTCCTATTCTTTTTGGGCTGCCAACTGGGGACTGTTCTCTTAGCCCAGGGCTTTGTCAATGGCAATGCTTCCCTGGAGTGGATGGGAAAAACTTCACTCAGCTGCACTGAGGGTGTCCCTTCTGTGTAATGTAATGACGTAGGTTTGGGACTGGCTTTTTGGTTTGATGGCCGGGTTTACTCACAACATTTGTCCAAATCTAATTCAAAGAAAACAAGCTGCGAGAATAAAAATGTCAAGTGAGGCATCTCAACACCACTGTCTCCTTACTTCAGACCTAGTTAATGAGATGTGGTCACTAAAAGTGGCTGAGGAACTAACGTGCGACCCACTGATTGTTTCCAGCTGATCTCATGCGTAGCCCATCCTTACTTCCACTGTGCCTGCCACTTGTGTAGGGAATCATCACTTGTAATAACCCCTTTCTCTTTCAGGGAACACAAAAAATAATTGAGATCCAACTTATTGTTAGATATCGCTGAGACGAGATGGGTCCTTTCTATTCATCTTTTATCTCCATACCTCCTTCTCTATCCAAATTTGGGAAACCCTTGATTTGATACACGTCTTGAGTCTGACCGCCTTTCACCTCCCTGAAGAGTTTGAATTGAGAGAGTATGGGGATGCCTGATGGGGTGGCAGGATAGGGGGCTGCCTTCTGATGAAAGCAGGATTGAGGGACAGGGCTCTCACTAATGGTATATAATGCGATATACTCACGCTCTCATAAAACCTTCAATAAAACTTCCTTGTTCACAAATGCCTTGTGCAATCCTTTTATGGGGTTGGGGAAATGAGCACTAAGAAGAACTCTAAGTTGGCACCAGATGACCCCATGGATGACAGCCACATCTGGCCCACACGGTCTGCACCCAGCTTTAGGAGTCCTCTTGGGCACAGATCTACGCCCTAGGTTGGCAAGGCTGACATGATGAGGACTCAGTATTTTAGGCCTATCATTCTTGTGACATAGTTCCCTTTGTGTTTTTCCTATTTGTTCATATTTAAATTCATTCAGCAGACACGTATTGAATCCTTGCTATGCATCACATGCTGAAGGAACAAGAAAGATCAAGGTAGCTAACGTTTATATTCTTTAGAGCTTAAAAATGCTGTTGCATTTATCAATCTCTTGGATCTGGTATGGGGTCTACTCTCAGATAAATTATGGTGACATCTTAAATATGCCTTAATTAAAGTCAGATGTTTGAGAAAAGTGAAACAGTATTGAGAGGTATGGGTGTTAACCTTACAATGAAAGCAGGATTTTAAATGAAGAGGAAACAATTCTTAAAAATGGCAAGATGGATTATGCTTAATGCCTCACGTTAATGAAGGGATTTCACGTGAGTGGCCATGTATTTTTTAATAGACCACGAAAGTAAGTTCTATGTAGAAAAATGAAGAATTAAAACGATCGACAGCTTTCCTTGCCTATTTTTGTCCTTTTCTGTATTTACTCCTTTATGGAGAGAAGAGTGGCGATGACAGCCCACAAAAGTGACGGGTGCTTGGGGTCAAATGGGTTTGCTTTGGGGCTGCCGGGAAAGCTTCTGTTTGGATTTGCTGCCATGGCCTGCAGCAAAGGAAGCCTGCAATTTTAGCTCTGGAAATAGTATTCAGTTTAAGGTAAGTTTTTTTTTTTTTTTTTTTTTTAAAAAGCACCTGTCTCTTCTGAAGACACGTTGTCTTAGACAAATCATTCTTGACTTTCTTGTTGAGTTGGGCTTAGGTTGTCTGGAACTACATAAAGATCCTGGGCATTAATTTTTCCATTGAAACTCTTGGGAAAAAAATGTTCATTCTATGCTACTGAGGGCATAAAAAAGATAATTTTGGTTTATAAATGAGACAGAATATACCATGGCACTACATTATGATGACACTTCCCTGGAATGATAATGACAGTGATTTTGATTTTGAAATCTGCATGAGATTCTGATCTCACATTCCCAAGGAGAGCTTTGGAACAGGTTGGCTGCCTTGTATTCCCCAAGAAATCTTCAGAAGACTCTTCAAATTCTGAGAACTTTAGTCTGTTGAATATAAAAAAGGAAGGAACAAAATCAGTCCCTTTGTGGAGGGTCTGACTGTCATGTTTACAATGGAAAGGAAATGCCATTGTGGATTTTAGGTCGAACTTTAGAATTCCTCCAGCTCCACTATACCAGGCAAAAGAAATAATTGGTTTGTAGCCAGTAATAAAGGCAATCAGCCATAAGGTTTGCTTTGCTAAGCTGCTGTCGCATATACGTGCCATTACACACCAGGAAAGGGATAGTGCCAGGTTCCTCGTTAGCCACTGTGTTTGTTTATGCTGGGGAAGCAGCTGATCACCTACTGAGAGCCAGCTGTGCATGAGCCGGCCTCACCACGGTGTGCATGAAGGCTACAGCCTCTGCCTGCACTGAATCTGTGGAACCATACTGCCTAACTCACCTACATTGGTTAATTACACTGTTTTATTCTGTGTGATAAATTCAATGATAGAGGAGGAACAGAACACGTGTGAGGAGCACTTGCTCCTTCCTAGGAGTCAGAGGAGGGAGGTTGCTCTGTGAGTGTGCCAGCACCAGATTGGAGGGTGCCCTAGACACTGATCTCCACCTCTGGAGCCACCAGGTTGAGTATGGTGTGACTGGTGGAGTGGGTCTGATCCTCTGGCCAGAGAAATCTCAGCTGGCCTTTTGGTTCCCCTCAATCTATTGATTACTTGGTGCCATTCAAATATGATCATTTCTCTGGATGTCATTGCATGAACAGTACTGGGGAACACCATGCTGGAAGACAGCATCTTGGAGAAGATGGCTAATCAAGGCTTCCAGTTCAAGGAAGAGAATCCTAGGCAGGAACTAAGCATGAAAAAGATCAGAGATAAGCAGTACCATGACACTCAGGGTGACTCAGCTGGATGACATGTGTATGATTCAGCTGGAGAGAAGGCAGAAGGGAGAGGCAAAGGGCCAGAAATAGAGAGTCTTGTAAGACCCTTTAACCTCCCCCTAAATCTGAGCAGAGCCATTGAAGGATGACAAGTGGGCTGCTCATTCCATCTGCTCTGGTTAGAGGAGGCTGGAGCACTGGAACCTGGCAGCAGGCAAACTGAGTGAAACTTGATCAAGGGCTCAACCATGGCCGTAACAATTGTTAAAGCAATCTTTTGCAAATTGTGCAGTGAATCGCAAATGTGGATTTTAAAATATGCCTGAGCAGATTGCCTGTATGATTTGAAGACAAGTTCTATAATTACCAGTTAAGGCAACTGGATGGATTATTGATTCTTTAATTTCAGGCCACAAAGAAATCATTACATGGAGTTATGAGAGTTTACGTTAAATTTTAAAAATTGTTAAATATTATTTTTAGCAGAGTACATTTTGCTTGCCTAGGAAGATTGCTTCTCCAGAGCCACTTAGAAAAGTCTTACACAGTCACCATCAAGGTGGCTGGGACAGTTGAACAAGGTCAGAGAAAAGAAGAGGTGCCCTCCTGGGTATTTCTAGTCCTAGGGGATTTTATTCTTAGAGTGTCATGTTAATTTTATATCTGGGGATTTGTGCGTCAGCCACCAGGCTCCATGCAATTCCCCTTCAGTCTCTGGCAAGCACTGATTCTACTATGACCGACTGACATGTATGCAGTCCCACTGAGACCCTCATGTGCGAATGTGTATAATGGTGTTACATTAGGACCGTTTCAGTACTTTTATGTTTTGGATGTTGGGTCATGGGTTCACAATAGTCTACCCTATTCTGAGCCATGCTGTAGTGGAATTTACTGAGCTGTGATGGATGTCTTCAATATATGAGAGTGAATCTCTAGTTCGTTAGCATTTGGGGTTTCCTTGAGCGTAACCAGTTCTGTTGCCCAAACAAGAGCAGATGGTCAAGCTGGCTTGACTTTGTCAGTAGAGACACTGGCCTAACTGCAAAAGCACTTGGAGGGCACCATGGTGGGTACCCTCTGAAGGGCTTTAAGAACATGAGTCAGGCCAGGCACAGTGGCTCACGCCTGTAATCCCAGCACTTTGGGAGGCCGAGGCAGGTGGATCACATGAGGTCAGGAGTTCGAGACCAGCCTGGCCAACATGGTGAAACCCCGTCTCTACTAGAAATACAAAAATTAGCTGGGCGTCGTGGTGAGCACCTGCAATCCCAGCTACTTGGTAGGCTGAGGCAGGAGAATCGCTGGAACCCAGGACGTGGATGTTAACAATGTGCTGAGATTGCACCGCGGCACTCCAGCCTGGCAGCCTGGATGCCAGAGTGAGACTCCACCTCAAATAATTACCATAATAAATAACATGGAGTCAATTCCTTTGCTCACAGTGGCTACCACAGGTCCTACCTGAAGAGAACAGAGGTGGCTCTCATGACATCTTGGGTATTTTTTAGCCCCATTATTCCATTTCAAAAATGAGCCTTTCATTCAGCCTAACACTGCATCTAATAAAATACGATTTTTGAGAGTGAGCTTTTGAAATTATAATGTTGGGTTGTTGCTAGATGCTTTTTGAATGATGAGATTTAAATTTGAAAACCAGCGCGAAACACCACGTTCCTTCTAGGTGAGGCTGCAACTGCGCTACAGTCGTTACTCTCTTGATAACTCGAAGGCAGTTTTAATTATTAACTAATTAGGGTGGAAATCGAGGCTTGTCATTTTCATTATTCTCCTGGCACACATTGTTAATAATTTTCTGGCTTTTGGCATAGTGATAAAGGGCACCTCAGTTACTGTTTAAAACGGCGGGTGGGGAAGGGCACATCTTGGAGATAGATTAAATCAAAATTTAGTTCTTCACCTCAGCAATGATACATGTCATTTTAAAGCAAGACTCAAGAGCTCTCTGGATCAAGAGGTCAGTACTAAATAAGGGAATGAACCAATGCTGCAGGCTCTGGGGGAGGAAGGTGGTGAATTCTGCCCTGGGGAGAAACAGTTTATAACACAGCAATTTCACATGGGCTTTGAAGAAGTCACAATGGGGTAAAGGATGGGGTCTGGGGAGAGAGAATATATGACAAAGAGAACCAGAGGGAAAAGGACATCAACTTGAGGCTGTTCAGCAATTTTTCCATCAACAAATATTTACTGCAGTCTATTATATGCCGGATACATTCTAAGCTCCGGGCACAGCAGAAACTTAAATGGGCATGTTTCTCCTTTCCTGGAGGTCCAAGTCAAGGGACAATGCTCCAAGGATTTTAGGCAGCATGGTAAAGTTGGCGTCGGACAGGCGGCAGGTGTCACGGTGTCCAGTGGTGAAAGACCACACCATGCTGGGTCAAAGAACTCAGGCTCCGCTCTCTGGTTTCAAGGCAGCCCCTTTGCTAAGTGGCTGTATGGCTTCAGATTTTGTAGTACTAGGACCTCAGCCACCCCCTCCAAAGACCCCCAGTTATTTCTGGGAACAAGTCCCTTGGCGAGCCTCCCATGCATCTGCCTAGGTTTGCAACACAGCCCTCTTGCAGTCTTCGCCCTGTCTTTCCTTTCCTGCCCTGGCTCAGGCTCCCAGCTGCCTATGGCATGGCCCAGGTTTCAAGTCCTGGGAAAAGCTTCATCATGCTGGCACCACCTCATAGGAACAGGAGGGATCCTTGGGTAAGTGGAGAGAGAATTTATGTCCTAATTGAAGTAGTCATTACATGAGCGAACACTTCTGTTGGAAGGCATTATATCGTATCCTTAAAATGGGTACATTTTATATAATTATATCACAATAAAGTTAATTTTAAAAGAAAATAAAAATTGTGGTGTCCATCTTTTTAGTAACCTCAAGTGTTTTTACTTATTTAGGAGAGCTGTAATTTATTTGTTGTTTACTATGTGTTGAGTGCTATGTGTTTTACATGAATTATTCCATATTTCTAGGATGAAAATACGACTATTGTACCCAATTTGTGGCTGGAGAAACTGAGGCTCCCAGAGGCAAAGTAATGAAGGAACTAAACTGGCATCCGTGATAAGGGTTGGAGACAGGATTGGAGAATGGCCTTTCTCAATCCAAGTCCTTGCCTTTATCAATTCTGTGAAGCAGCCTCTTTTGTCACAAAGGTTGCAATTTTGCTTCCTTAGTAAAATAAAAAAGAAGTCACCTGCTGAGCATCTGAGCTCTGGGGAGCTGCTGTGAGGGCGTCAGGGCTCAGAGTTTTACAGAGGGTGGCACAGGAGGGGCCAGCACATCTGCAGTCCTGTTTCCCGATTGCCAGCCCTTCCTCTTAAGTGACCATGCTGGAGTCAGCAGGCAGGAACCTGTGAACACAGCACTTAATGACTGACTCAGTTCTGTTGCTGCCTGAGCCAGCTGGAGGGGCCCGGATCCGATAACCCGAGGGATTGCTCAGGCACGGAGCTCAGGTGGCCTTCCCCACCTATGCCTTCTCCTTCTGCTAAGTGGCGTCACTCTTCATTTGTGGTCAATGCTGCCTTGGTCCGTCACTCATGGTGAAGCCAGGGTTGGACTGCTGTGTTCACAGAAGCCACAGTTTGGTCTTTGCAGGCTCTGTTCACTTCATAGATCACCCAGGGAGGGCATGAGCCAGGGAGCCATTCTCACCCCTGAGGACCGAACTAGACCTGGGGACTCCACTCCTCCCCTGCCCCAACTCCTGTCTCTGATTCCATCTGTCCCCAGGATGGACTAGAAGAGAACAGTAATGTTCCACAACCTAAAGACTGAAGCCTCCCCCTTGCCCCACACCCCGTAAGGTACCAAGGGACACTTTGAAGAGAAACTGAATTGAAACTAGTTCCAGTTATTGAACACCTGAGCTAATGGACTGAGGTCATCCATCCCTTTATACGTAAAGGTAGTAGTCTGGAGTGTGAGTTTGGGGGATTTGGGTGAACCATGGAGGGCCAGGCTTTCTACAGAGCACTGTCCTTCTAGGTTCCGGGAGAGAAAATGGGATAGGAAGGTGTTGGCCCCAAGGGCAGGTCACACCACGGACTCTTGCATAAGTATTTGCAATGGCTCTGAGCCCCACTCAGGGAAGAGAGGGGATATCTACAGGTGGCTCTGGGGCTAAAGAGAGAAGAAGAAAACTTCTTTTGCAAAGATTACTCCCAAGAGAGGGAAAAGGAGGGGCCCAGTGACCTCCAGGTTGTACAGGGATTGTGTCTTCTCCTGAACCCATCAGCTTTCTAGCACCTCACCAAATGGAGACACACAGACATAACCCACAAACGGGGATCTAAGAGGATTTCAGACAATATTCAAATGTCTTTTCAGTGGTCTTTCTGCATCTAACCTAACTTCAATTCAAAACACAAGCTGCTTCAGCTACGCTGAGAGAGAACTGCTCCTCTCAGAATGTCAACGCACTCAAACTGTCACTGTCTCTCCCAAGGCAGCCTTAACATGGGAAAACCCGCAGTACCGAACTCCACACCCTGTCTCCCAGTCTTACAGTTTGTATCACAAACAGTGATGGAAGAAGAAAGAGAACAAAGAATAAATTAAGGGGACAGATGAGTATAAAAGTGAAGATTAGAAAGATGGAGTGAGAGAACAGAGACGTCTTTCTGGGGTTTGAGGGACCTTGAAGAAGAAGAGCTGTTGGTTTCAGAAGAACAAAATTGTGGTCACCTCCCCTCAAAAACAGTCATATATTGAGTTTATGGGTCCCTTCCTGCCACCCTTTCTGTTTAAAACTCATTTTTGTATTGTCCGTTTGTCCTTCCTTCTGTAAACTAAAAATAAAGATCCAAGCAACAATGCCCCACCCCCTGCCACACCCACTGACTGGGCCCAGTTGTGGCCCAGAAAATCCCTAAAACTGAACTCCTCGCTTTTCCACTGTTGGTGGGAGTGTAAATTAGTTCAACCATTGTGGAAGACGGTGTGGTGATTCCTCAAGGATCTAGAACCAGAAATACCATTTGACCCAGCAATCTCATTACTGGGTACATACCCAAAGGATTACAAATCATTCTACTATAAAGACATAGGCACACTATTTACAATATTATTGCAGCACTATTTACAATAGCAAAGACTTGGAACCAACCCGAATGCCCATCAATGATAGACTGGATAAAGAAAATGTGGCACATATACACTATGGAATACTATGCAGCCATAAAAAGAATGAATTCATGTCTGTGAAGTGACATGGATAAAGCTGGAAGCCTTCATTCTCAGCAAACTGACACAAGAACAGAAAACCAAACACTGCATGTTCTCACTCATAACTGGGAGCTGAACAACGAGATCACATGGGCACAGGGAGGGGAACATCACACATCAAGACCTGTAGCAGGGACAGGGGCAAGGGGAGGAAGAGCATTAGGACACATACCTAATGCATGTGGGGCTTAAAACCTAGATGATGGGTTAATGGGTGCAGCAAACCACCATGGCACATGTATACCTATGTAACAAACCTGCACAGTCAGCACATGTATCCCAGAACTTAAAGTAAAATTAAAAAACAAAAACCAAAAAACGGAGTTCCTGGCAATGATGGGATGGGCGATCAGATACCTCGTTAGACCCCCTTCCTTTGGCGGCTCAGACACAACTGACCTGGCATTACCGTTAAAATAGAGATCATAAGATGGACAGAACAGATGCTTTGTGGCAACAAGTTATGAGATTATACGTATTTTTTATTTATTTATTTTTTTGAGACAGAGTCTCCCTCTGTTGCCCAGGCTGCAGTGCAGTGGCGCAATCTCAGCTCACTGCAACCTCCGCCTCCCAGGTTCGAGCAATTCTCTTGCCTCAGCCTCCTGAGTAGCTGGGATTACAAGCGCGCACCACCATGTCCGGCTAATTTTTAAGTTTTTAGTAGAGACGGGGTTTCACCATGTTGGCCAGGCTGCTCTCGAACTTCTGACCTCAGATGATCTGCCCGTCTCCACCTGCCAAAGTGCTGGGATTACAGGCCTGAGCCACCGCACTCAGCTTCTTTTTCCGTGCCTGGCTAATTTTTGTATTTTTAGTAGAGACAGGGTTTCACCATGTTGGTCAGGCTGGTCTAGAACTCCTGACCTCGTGATCCACCTGCCTGGGCCTCCCAAAGTGCTGGGATTACAGGCCTGAGCCACCATGCCCGGCTGGTACCAAATTATAAACAGGGCCCACAGCCATGCCAGGCAAGAGTTAAGTCACACTCCCCCACACTTAAAGAATCAACTATGTTCTAACTGCCAGGAGGTTTCTTTTTTTCTCCAGCAGCTAAAAGGCACTGGCCTGAGGTAAGCAATGTGGAAGCAATTGCAGCTCAGCCACCGCCAGACACTGACCCAGCCCTGCCGTTCCACCAGCCATAACTGTGACTTTGGTTGTACAAGAGACTGATTTCAGTGACTTTCTCCGATAAGAAGACCGCCAACTGCGGACCAGATCTGGGCAGTTTACAGAGGGTGCGCACTTGCCGGCCTCACTGTCCTGAAAAGACCTTTTGACCTATAGGGCCTCATTGTAATACATTTAAATGTGAAGTTTCCACCCCAGACTGAACATGGGTCATGTGCTACATGCATGTTAATTCAATATACTTGTGTCAGGACCACCTTCATGAATATTTATAGTTCTTCCTGTAATCTGTTGAATATGTATGTTTAGCCAGTCTGTTCAGCATAAAGCTCCCACCTCAACCCTTTCTCCTTAAAAGTGCCTGTCTCTGGGCCTCAGCCAAGGCCTGTGTTTCACAGCCCTTGGGATGGCCACCTTACAGGTGGCAACTCTTTACAAGAAATAAAGTCTCCTCTCCTCTTCCAAACTCAGAGTGTGGGTTTCTTCTTTCCTTCCCTTCCCCCTTTCTCTTTTTCTTTTTCCCCTCCCTCACTGCCTTCCTTCATTACTTCCTTTCTTTCTGCCCTTTTTCTTTCTTTTTTGAGAAGTGCCAAACTCTCCTGTAATGGTAGAGAAAAAGACAGGATCACTAAGGAATTTTGATTGTTTAATTACCAGGCTATTTCAGGTATGTCAATGTTTTTAGTATCAGCAGTCCTGAGGACATTTTGCTTTTTTCAACAGAAGGTATTTTTTAATTAAGTTAAAATTGTCTGCTGTCTAGCTGTTGATTTTCATTTTTTTAATCATGCAAGACCTTCCTGTAAGCAACTTCAGAATATCCTCTTTTCACACTTAAGGCTGCAGTAATTAGATCCAGATTTGCTGAGCCTGTGGGAATCCTACAACCAAAGTGATCTTAATGGCATTTTAACGTTTGAACTCTTCTGTTCTTATGTGTAAGGTTACTAAGAAGATAAAAGAAATGGCTTTGACATCCTGGTGCTTATTGAAGTTTGGAAAATGCCCCTTAAGGGTGAAAGGTTTGTGAGTTTTTCTTTACTAAACGCGAAACAGCGAAACCACCAAACCTGTATTGGTATTCACAATGTATTCGGTGGTTTTTGGTCTCTTTATACTTCAGCTACTTTGAGATATTCTTGGGTAAACATTTATGTAAGAGGAACTAAAGATTTTATGAATGACAACACCTGGTAAATCAGGAAACAGTAAAAAAAAAAAAAAAGAAAGTATTCAATGGTTTTAATAGGAGAGATGTATCTTCAGAAGAAAGGTATGCATTTTACAAATTAAAGACATGGTGGTATTTAGGGCTTATTTGAGAAGACTTTGCATGAGATTTATTTATTACTTTATAGAGCCTTATAAAACACCCAGTTCACAGATGCCAATTTTATTGGTATTACCTCCATATATGATTTCTGATAGATGGTCAAATGAAGAAAAGGCTAAAACAAATTAACCAAAGCATGAAATCAGTATTGTCTCAGACTGTTACCTCACTTAAATTTTCTCCTATTTTAGAGGTCCAAGAACCGTCACCTGGATTATCCCTGGAGGATCTGTCCTATTCCCCAAAGGCTACAAGCTTCACTTTCAATTCAATAATAAAATTCTTTGCTGGTTGGTTCCTTTGACCCATCCCAGTCTTTTCTAAGTGTGAGATAATTTCTGAGCAGAGACCTGCTTTGTTATTCTTGGAGAATCAGTCCATTATCTCAGCAACGTTCCCCTCCTGGTAATTACACAGCACATGTTTATGTCACTGCATCCATGGAGCACTCATTGTGCTCAAGGCATTATGCCAGGACCGCAAGACTTCAAGATACCCAGGACAGTCCTTGAATTGCTGTTCTCTTTTTGGAAAGTCTCCAAAGTGAACCAATAAGTGATTACAATACAATGGTGTGATAGGGATGTAACAGATTCCTGAGGAAGCTACAAGGGCAGACTCAGTTGAGTCGGGACCTTAGAATGCAGGTCTGACTGGTATATTAACCTGTTCTCACGCCGCTAATAAAGACATACCCAAGACTGGGTGATTTATAAAGGAAAGAGGTTTAATTGACTCACAGTTCCACATGGCTGGGGAGGCCTCACGATTACAGTCATGGCGGAAGGCAAATAAGGAACAAAGTCACATCTTACATGGCAGCAGGCAAGAGAGTTTGTGCGGGGGAACTCCTGTTTATAAAACCATCAGATCTCGTGAGGCTTATTCACTACCACGAGAACAGTATAGGGAAAACTGCCCCCATGATTCAATTATCTCCACCTGGTCCTTTCCTTGACACGTGGGGATTATTATAATTTAAGGTGGGGTTTGGGTGAGGACACAGCCAAACCGTATCAACTGGAAATATGACTGCGGGTATCAGTCAACAGCTGAAGGTCGAGATCACTGATTTACATGAGGGTAGGGCATACAGCAGGAAGAAGAGAGGCTTGGGGAAAATCAACATTTAGGGAGTGAATGCAGGAGGAAGAATATCGGGAAGCTCCAGGAAAGACGTTGTCAGGGAGAAGGAGAAAGGACCAGGGGTGTTCCGGAATCTTCACTTCGCATCCCAGATCCATCCACATGGAGCTGATGTGCCTCTCCCTTACTGCTGCCACTTTTACTTCCTTTCCTCTTGTGAATTCTTCAAGAACAGAAATGTTTGCTTCCACTGTGCAAGGCCCTCAGATTGGTTAATATTCTTTGTAACAAAGAACTCTGTCTTGAGTGGCCTAATGAATATGTAGCACTGTATGTCATTGTGTCTTTTGGGTCCATGACCTTAAAAAGACTATTTTTTCTTAAGTGTGGGATATTGTTAAAATTACCTTCTACAGAAACTAATTAGGATTACTCATTTCTGATTCCCAATAAATCTCTTTAAAGAATAGTTCATAGCTTGGAGAAAATTTGAACAAGTAAATATACCTGTGAACAGTTAGATAATAGAAAATCAAACACCACACGTTCTCACTCGTAGGTGGGTGTTGAACAATGAGAACACATGGACACAGGGAGGGGAGCATCACACACTGGGGTCTTTCGGGGGGAAATAGGGGAGGGACAGTTGGGGGTGGGGAGTTGGGGAGAGATAACACGAGGAGAAATGCCAGATATAGGTGATGGGGAGGAAGGCAGCAAACCACACTGCCATGTGTGTTCCTATGCAACAATCTCGCATGTTCGTCACATGTACCCCAATGCAATTAAAAAAAAAGAAAAAATATCTCTTCAATAGAATATCTTACCATCATATAAAATGAGTCAGAATTCACATACAAATACACACACACCCCCCAACCACCAATAATGACAAGTTCAAAATAAGTAAATCCTTAAATCATTTTTATTGGGATATATTAGTACCTATTTCCTAAGGAAGTAGACTTAGAATAGGGGGATTTAAAGGAGGAGTTAGAGATAAGTAGCAGTGAGTGCTCAGAAAGTCATGGTCCCCTTCAGGCTCCTTGAGTACATGTGTATGCATCCACATGCATGTACATCATCCACACTCACACTGAGAAAATAGGATTAATATGCTTTATTCATAAAATTTGAAATTAAAATGTATTTAACAGTTTGATAACTAAACTATCATAAAAGATCAACTTCAAAATCACAATAAAATAACTGATTTTTTTTTCTGAGAGTTGATTGATTGCATTAGGTCTCTGTGGGTCACTCCGATTAATCCTTTAAAACAGATACCTTTACCAATTTAATGGATATTGTGTGAATTTTGATGCATTTAAGCATATGACATGGAAGTCTGTTTCTGCAGCATAACCTTATACTAGCAATGCTTTCATAGCAGGATGTGTGAAGGTAGGGAGTCTAGGCCCCTTCTAGCTTTTTGTTCCATTATCTTTACAGGAAAGCTTTTATCTTCATGCTTGTCAAATCATGGTGGCAAGATGGCTTCTCCTTCATCAGCTGTTCTGTAGGCTGGAGAAAGACAAGGAGACAAAAGGTTGTCTATATTAGAAAAGCTAAAACATTCTGAGAAGCCCCTAATGGGTCCATACCTAGTCTCATTGCCTACACTTACCTTACAGGGCCATGTCTGGTGCCAGGGGGTCTGAGAAGGTGAATATTTTATCTG
Organism: Cheracebus regulus; assembly: GCA_963574635.1. Classification (NCBI taxonomy): domain Eukaryota; kingdom Metazoa; phylum Chordata; class Mammalia; order Primates; family Pitheciidae; genus Cheracebus; species Cheracebus regulus. The sequence goes on from CAUYQU010038757.1 coordinate 25,914, forward strand.
GGCTAAGACTGGACAAGGAAAATGTGGCACATATACGCCATGGAATACTACGCAGCCATAAAAAACAATGAATTCATGTCCTTTGTAGGGATATGGATGAATCTGGAAACCACCATTCTCAGCAAACTGATACAAGAACAGAAAATCAAACACCACATGTTCTCACTCAAAGGCAGGTGTTGAACAATGAGAACATATGGACACGGGGAGGGAAGCATCACACATTTTGGTCTGTTGAGGAGGAACAGCAGGGGGATGGGGAGGTTGGGGAGGGATAACATGGGGAGAAATGCCAGATATAGGTGACAGTGGGATGGAGGCAGCAGACCACATTGCAATGTATGTACCTATGCAACAATCCTGCATGATCTGCACATGTACCCCAGAACCTAAAGTACAATAAAAATAAATAAATAAATAAATAAATAAATCAGTGAGACAAATATAGGCTTTTTAACAAATGGCATTGGCTCAACTGGGGAGCCAACTAGGAGAAATGAATAAATTTGATTCTTACATTACAGAATAAACAAAGACAAATTCCAAATGGATCAAATATTTAAATATAAAAAAAATTGAGCAGAAAGAAACTCTTCAATAGGAAGAAGTAAAGAATAGCTTTGGGGTAGAAAATTAGTACTGTCTAAAGATTCATTGGTCTCAGAATGCTATATAATCACAATCAGTATTTCTTGGCAATTTTCAGGATAAAGCTGACTGTCAATACCTATTCGATTGTGCTGTTTTGGAGGGTTTTCTTTTTTCATGGATAGCCATTGTAACAAAAAGTTTTATACACTTTCTTCTTTGTATCATATGAGTGAGAAGGTCATTCTAGACCATTAATAACTTTTGTGTACTAGAATATTCTTCTTTATCTGCTCATTTAGATGGTGGTTTTAGAGTCCATGTTATGAACAATACTAATCTCTTGTACAACATTTAAATTCTAAGTCGCAGTATCTATACCCAAAATCTAAGCATTTCTTGAGTTAATTAATTACCTATATCAGTTTCAAATGACATGTTTTTAAGGCCCACATACTGACAACACTAAATCTTTAAGCTAACTGTGGAACATTTGTACAAGCTGTTGATTTTTGTATATCTCTGCTAGCCTTAACATCTGAAATTCAGTATTTGATAGATGACTTTTAAGATCTTAAAATAGTTCTCTTATTTTTATGCATTTAATATTTATTAATTATATTCTATATTCCACCAAAATACAAATCTTAGGTTCTTTACATTTCTCAAAATCAGTCTTTAATATTGATAATTAAGATGGAGAGATTTTTCAATGACATTTAGGTTAATGAAAAGAGGAAGAAAAAGAGCAGGAAAAGAGAAGCAAAAGTAAAAACAGGGTATCTGTTCTAATGTTCTTTTTAAGTGATACTCAGATGTGAACACAGTACAATTTCCTGAATGCAAATCTAATAGTAATTCATATGTGATGTAATTTGATATTACAGATTTACATCCAATTTCAAATCCTCTGTGAATTCAATTGGAATTAATTCTATCTCATCTTATACCTCTTATTGAATACATTTTTCAAATACAATTTTGATCCTGTTGATTTGAGATGATTTGTATTTCACAAACATTTGCATGCAAGTATGATATTATCAGGGTGTCAAATATATCATGTGATACATGAGGTTTAGATAAAATAAGACATTCTCTAATTATAAAAGAAAGCATGTAGAATCCTGCATATAAAGACCTTACCTTGTTTGCTTACAGCTTAAGCATTGAGGAAAAAAGCATACATAGAAATTCAGTCAAGAAAATAACCAAATAGATATTTAAAACAAAGAAACCCTGCAGAAGACAATGTGTTCCATATGATACAACACATGTACAGATAAATGCATAGTTTTAGTTATTTGAAACATAGGCATATAAATATATGATGTTATTCTAAAGAACAGAATTGGCAACATTAAATCACTAAGTAACTGTTTTCTTTCATCATGTCCCTTAAAATCTGCTCTGTAGGGTGATACTGTTTCTCTTAGATAAAATCTTGGTCAGTTCTCCCATAGCTATATTAAGTAATAAAATCTTCCTAGTACTTTAGTCACTTAAACTGTTCCAGTTTTGAAGTGGATAGGTATAGCCAGAGAAGAATAAAAACTCCAAGTTTCACTAAAAATTTTACATATGCAACAGAAGGCTGGCCTACAGTATGAAAGTACGGCCTAGACAGATACTTATCTATTTTCTCAGTTTACCATTTTTCACCTCCTTAATTGTTAACTTACACGGTTCATGATGGCACCAGGTTTCAAGATGGTGAAGGGAAGAGATGTGGGGGCACAAGAAAGCGTGTAAGTGCTGGTGCTTTGTGAGCTGCCATCGTTGCTGCCTGGGTTTGGCAAAGGTGAAAGCTGATAACTTGATCTTCCTTCCCTTGCAGAGCGTTTCAGTTCCTGCAGGGTTCTTCAGACCATCCATTCCTCTCCCCATTCTCTGCTAGGGATCGCTTCCTTGCCTGCACTTCACTGACAGTAAAATGGGTCTCAGAAGCGTATCTCTCTGTAGACTCTCTCTTGGGATTCTACGCTCCTTTAGGGGCCCTTTGGGAAAAAGTCAATTTAAGAGGACTCCAGGCCTGCTGTCAATCACATTTGTGTGACCCATGCCTTCTCTATGTATCTTTGGTTCATGTTCAATTGTAATTTACTTTTCAAAATGAAAATGCTGTTGTCACAAGTGCTATTCTTCAGATGTAGACAGATGTGTTTCAATTAATGAAATCAAAATTAACTTAAAAGTATCACTAAGTAATAGCTTTTTTAAAAAACTCTTGTAATCAAGGAAACAAAACATTAAAAAGTATGGTCTGTGGTGGACATACTTACTGATGTTAAAAAACACTGGGGATCATCAAAATAGTTGAACAACTTCCTTTTACAGATAAAAAGCAAATAATTTAGTAAAAGTTGTTACTGGCCATGGGCAGAAAAAAACCTTTTATGATGCACTCAAAAGAGGTTGGGGTCTAGAATCAAACCTAATGAGGGTTGAGCTTTATCTCTACTATATATTAGTTATAAGAAGTTGGTCAAGTTGAACAAAGTATGTAATCTCAGTTTCTTCTATGAAATGGGGATAATAGCTGTAACAGTTTTCTTGTTTTAATGATCAAATAAAATGTAACACATATGGCATCTGTTGCACAGTAACTTCTAAATAATTGTTATTTGCATTGCCCAATACTGGTCAAATTATTTTTTATAGTAACTATGGCTTTTTCCAATATTTATTTTACTTCTGAAGTTAAAAATAACATATATATTATGAACATATATAAATATATGCACATATTTTTTCAAGTTATTGAATTATTACTATGCAACAGTTACCAAGTATATATATGATCCATTATTAAAATAAGAACCTTTGTTTTGTTATGCTATCAAAAACAAATTTTAAACTACCTTTTTTTTTTAAATAAAGCAAATAAACCAGTAAAAACAGGCTTCTGCTTCTATTGAATTTATATACTTAGGGTTAGTAAACTCAGTAGAGAAGCTCTGACTTTTCATGAAATAGGGGGAGAAACAGACCATTACAGGAAAGTCTGCCACGTCCAATACCTTCTTGGGAGAAACTTCTAAGAATTCAGATAGTCACAAAGCTTTTTACATTGCAAATCCAGTTTATTTAGATATTCACAACTCCTCATCATCTTTGACATGTTATCCATGCTTGCAGCCAAGTAACAGTTAAGTTATTGCTAAGCAGAGTCCCCAGAATTGCATCTATAGCTACAGTATTCATCCAAAGGGAGGATACTAGTATTGTTCCCATATAGATAGTATCACCATTTCCTTCATTGTTTATAACCCCCATATTTTATATGTATGTATATATATATGCATTTATTTCAAAATTCTGTCTGTAATGAATGCTTTGATTTCTCCATGTAGGATGAGCTTTTGTCACCTGATCTTATTTTTCCACTCCAACACAAATCTAAAACAGCATGGCAAAGATCTACTTTAAGATACCTAGATCACAGCTCTAGATAATGTATCTCTTTAATATCTAGAATTCTAAGATATGTTATCTGTAACTATTAATGGAATCTATTTAAGATTTCTTTTCAAGATCAGTATTTTACTATGTATGTCCACTGTATATAGACAACAGACATTTTTCCTTCAAAAATATAAAAAGGGAACTGTGGTTCATTGAAAGTATTAGTATGAACTCACAAATTTGTTTAAATTTTACTTAATATGTTAAATTTACATACATTCAAATATTTCTATTTACATTTCTTAACTCTGTCTACTGAAAGAAACTAGAAATAATTGGCCAAACAACAGCAATATACAAGTCAAATACCCAGATCTTGGTTTCTAAATATCATTTGTCATTAAAAGGAACCAAGGCTCCTTGAAGGAAAGGCAGCTTCCAGAGCTGGGGAAGAGAAATATGAAAATAATATGGAACATCTCGTATATTAGAAAACAAGAAAGTACTTAAAGAATCAGAGGTACATGTTGAAAGGGCAAAGTGACCAGCTTTAAGGAACCCTGCTGGCCAAATTTTGGAAAAGTTGAGCATCAGAATAAAGAATGTTAGCAGTAAAGTCTAACCTATTAAATAAAAATCTAGGAGTCCATTCTGATATAAACTTTAAAAATAAATAAAGGGACTGATATATAAAGGTTCACATGTCATTTCAGGTAACACCAATTACTTTAAGGAAGACCTGCATGGTAGAAGCCTTTCTAAAGAACTTGTGTAAACTTGGGTGACTGGTGAAAGCAAGTAAAAGAGTGAAGAAAGACAAAACTCTCTTTAATCCTTTTCTTCTTCTGTTGCCTTGTTCTTCTTGGCTCAGTTTACTATGACAGTAACTATGTCATTTCACTTATACAACATTGTACAATTAGAAACCGACAGAGAAATGTTTCTAAGGGAACTTCCCGAATGTTTTCACTTTACATGTATTATCACAGTGGGTTTGTCACTGAAAACAGATCAATGAAAAAATCTTGAAAGCAAATCATTGCTCCTTCTTCCCAACTGTTGCTACACCTCTCACCATTTTTTCCTCTCAGTTCCTCATTCATCCAGCTAATCTATTTTTGCCAGGCACTTAAGAATTGGAGAAGCCCTCAGGTTCCATGTTACTAACTCAAATTCTGGTAAATATAATGTAGTGAATGTCTCAAACATAATTCTACTTCTATAACTTAAATCATGAATTTAATGAATTAGTAACTGGCTCTCAATGCCAACATATTTAAAAGTAGGCTGAAAATATCTCATAAGGTATGCTATAGGAAAAGTTGAATTTAAAATTGTATGTCAAAAATTACTCAATCTTTACACTATATTTCCATGAGTTTGGTTTGCATTAACTATGAATGATCATATTTAATATTTTATTGTTTTACATTAAATAATGGTAATATTCTAGTGGCTATTGGCTTTTAACTAGAATATATCAAGGAAACTTCTGAAAATAAATTCTATCTTATTTTAAATGACAATAACATAAAGGTATTACATTCATTTATTTAACAATGACTTATTGAGTAACTACTACTAATACTCTGCACTACATAGTAATAGCACTCTGTAGGACTTCTAATATGTTGGAACATATGTGCCTAGAGGTGAACTAATAATGTCTCTGTCCTAAAGAATCTCACTAGTGATAAAAGCAGACATGTAAATCAGTAATTGCAAAGCAATGTGTCAAATACACAAGACAGTGGCAGCTTAAAAATTGAGCAGTTCAGGCCAGGAATGGTGGCTCACACCTGTAATCCCAGCACAGTGGGAGGCCAAGGAGGGCAGATTGCCTGAGATCAGGAGTCAAGACCAGCCTGGCCAACGTGGTAAAACCCTGTCTCTATTAAAAAATACAAAAATTAGCCAGGTGTGGTGGCAGGCACCTGTAATCCCACCTGTAATCTTCAGGAGGCCAAGGCAGGAGAATCGCTTGAACCTGGGAGAAAGAGGTTGCAGCGAGCCGAAATTGTGCCATTTCACTCAAGCCTGAGCAACAAGAGCCAGGTCTTGTCTCAAAATAAATAAATAAATAAATAAATAATTGAGCAATTCAATGGGTGGTAGGCAGGAGATAGTGAGAAGTGGTCTCCTAAAGGAGGGGATGCTTGAAGGGAACTTTCAGAGATTAGTTTATCGGGAAAGAAGAAATGAATGACAAGAATATTAAACAATGAAAACAGCATACACAAAGTCACAAATGCATGGATTAGTGCAATATATGGTGGGAATAGGTCACGGAAATTTTAAGTGGGAACCAAATTGTGGAAGCCCTTATGAACTAACATAAGAAGTAGTATAATTGAATGCATGAAAGAACAAAAGTGAAAATTGCCTACTCTGGCAAGCCAATTTCCCACTTCAGGACATAGAGTAGGCAATTTTCACATTCATTCTTTTATGCAAGAAAAGAATTTTCATTTCTCCTGGGCCTGAAAAATCGTTCCCCTAGATTTTTGTACAACTGGATACTGTTCATTATTCAAGTCCTGGCCTAAAACACATCTTAAGAGAAGTCTCGCTTATCACCCAGCTAAAGTAGAGCTACACTATCATATCCACCTGTTAACTTTCCATTTCCTTTGTTTGTAAAACTTTCAATATAGAAACATACAATAAATACCAATTTTACAACTTTATGTAACATACACAAACAGCTCCTTGATTCTTGCAAATTAGACTGAGAAAATCATGGAAATTGCTAAGCAACGTTTGGTGTAGTGCAGACTCTAGGGATTTGTTGGCTGGCAACATTCCCTTCATCCTGTAATGAACATATTTTGTTCAGTAGTAGCCATATGAGTATGACTAAAGCAAAGAGACCCATTCAGAGATATTTGCATTTTCTTATCTCAGAGAGAAAACTTTAGTGCAAAATTATCAGACAGTATGATAAAACATAGTGAAGCATCTTAGGGAGAGTGGAAAAGATGTTTCTAGTTCTCTAAATCATACCCCATATGCAAATCTTTCCACTTTTCAAGAGAGACCTACATTTGTCTCTAGAGAAAAGGACTGAGAAATAAATCTCCATTAATCCTAGGAAAATGTAAACTTCTTTTAGCTCTTCCTGCTGAAGTGTGAGCTTCAGAGAGTTTTCATATATCAACCATCATCCTTTAAAATATTTGGGGGGCTTACAAATGTAATGTTTGTCATTCTTTTGTTCTGTAAAATATTTCAATAAATTATTGAACTACTGCAGCCATGAAATCAAACAGACTAAATGTATGGTGTCTTTTACTTCAATTTTCATTTTAAAATCCCCAAACACCTATTGTTAACAAATAAACATTTCCTTATTTCCTTATCATCCTTATCAAAATATTGTTAACAATAGAAAAAAAATTTAGATATGGCCTATAGTAGGAAACATAGTCATTAATTAACAGTATGTCCTGGAGATTTTATTAAAATGTTGAATCTCTACACTATAAAATAAATACAAACAAGTTAGGATTCAAACTAGATAGGATTAATTTATAGAACATACATAACTATTAATTGATCAATATCTTAATGAAAATTAACTATAGATAAAAATATTCATAATTGTCCTTAAAGAACATGAGGTAGGCTGGGCACAGTGGTTCACAACTGTCATCTCAGCACTTTGGGAGGCCAAGGCAGGTGGATTACCTGAAGTCAGGAGTTCAAGTCCAGCCTGAACAACATGGTGAAACTCCATCTCTACTAAAAAAAAACAAAATAAAAAAATTAGCCTGGCATGGTGGTGAGCGCCTGTAATCCCAGCCACTGGAGAGGCTGAGGCAGGAGAATCGCTTGAACCCAGGAGGCAGAGGTTGCAGTGTACCGAGATCGCACCACTGCACTCCAGCCTGGGCACAACAGAGCAAGACTCCATCAAAATAAAAAAAGAACATGAGCGGAGTTTTATCACATATTTACGTAAAATTTTGAATTGTATATTCACAGCATACTTTTATTTACCAAAGTGCACTGCACATTAAACAAATCTTAATTACATTTGCATTATACATTTATAATATTAAAACTGTGCTAGTAGTCTTCAAATCTCTGACAGGTTTAGGGTCAGTGAATTATTTAAGAAAAAACTAAGAAGAGTTGTGGAAAACGAGCAGGTGTGATTCTACAGATTCAATATGAGGCACCAGTGGGGGAAGTCAACTGGATGAGCACATGAAATATTAGGAGTGCCTGTGAGGGAGAAGTTACAGGTGTAGTGTGTGCAGCACTAGGCAGGCCGCATATGGAGAATGTGTTAAAAGAGTATTTGCAAACTTAAGCATTACTTGAAGCTATTAAACAGAATGATGGAGGCCTGGTCTTTGATTATTTATTGCTGACATATGCATTGCAGTGATGGCATTAATGCTTAATGATTAAGCTAACATGAACTGACGATGAACAAGTCATGCTTTATAAATATGTACATTGTTTGATGATTTGACTCATTCTTTGTGAACCTATGCTAGCTTCATATTACCACTTCTTTCTCTTGATGTCCTATTTTTTTGGTCTATAGTTTATGAAGTTCACCTTTTTCCTCTTTAGAAAATGGTGATAGCTTTGCTTTTCAACTGACTCCCCTAATGTCCACTTTTCTTCAGAGATTACAGACAACGGTTTTCAAACCTCCTGATTCTTTTATTGCCTTAGGATCTAATTGTGAGAAGTTGAAAGATTAAAATCCTCCAAAGCAATTAAATGATCTCTAATTATCCCATGACCTGTTTTAAGCTACAATTTTCTTTAAATACAATTTAAAGAATTTTTCTTTTACAATTACTCCCCTTGATAGAGAAAATGGGAGACAGTTGTCTCAAAACTTTACCACCTTCCCAGACAGAAACCTGCTTCCTCCTCTTGATCTATTAAATGACTATTAAAAATGTTGGGTTTACTTTGCTGATGTCAGTTGATTTTATGCTTATTATGATAGATACATTTGACCCTTCATAGTCACTGATATCTACACATTCTGTTTTTTCCTACTACTGTAGTTTCTCTTACTCATTCAGCCTCAATGAGGAATACAAACATGAGTCATGCTCTGAAAGAATCTTAGATATGTCTGAGATATGTCAACAGTGTCATAATAGAAGCCAGGAAGAAATGTGATAAAATGTTCAGGTGGCATGTACTAAGAGTTCAGTGATAAGGTTACTTAAGGTGACTATGTATAAATAAAAAAACTTTCCATAAAGGCTTTATTTAAGCTAGACTGCCAAAGAATCCCCTATCCAAGAAAATGGTTGGGCCTTAATAGATCTATAAATTACATGAAATTATAAGTAATATTTGGAAATTATGTATGTGTGTGCAATACATGTAAACTACACACACACACACACACACACACACACACGTAACACTGTATATATATTGTGGTGGAGAGAAAAGGGCAGAATAACACCACTAGTACTCATCATATTCTGAAAGACATCCATACAGAGTAGTGTTTGGGGAGTTTTGCAAAATTACTAAGATAGTATAATTAGAATTACATTCTCATTGTTTTCAAATGTTCATCAGCATTTTTGCTTCTCAACAATCTAAGCTAAAATAAACTTTTTATTGAATTTCTTGAAACATGCTTTTCCAGAGACTAGAAAACACATCTGATTGTTCCTATTTCACAAAATAATATGCTCATTTTCTTCCCAAACCTTTGTTCACCTACAAGTTTACTGATAAAATTAAGCCCATAATATCGTTCCTTTGTTTCCTTTCACTTTCTTGGAATTGAAACTGTTGCCATTTTATTTCAATACAATTATTTTAAAAATAAGAGGCAGAATTAAAATATAGGCACTAGGTATCATACTAAAATAAAAACGGAATACTTAATATTTTTTAAAATTTTATGGGGATTGATGGGAAACTGAATTCATATACTGAGAAGAGCTATACAGAATAAAAAGAATAAATTAATATGTGCATTTAGAAGGCAGAGGGAATATGAAAAAAGCAGTTAGAAACATAAAAGTGAGAGATAAATAGTGTTTCATAGAGTTTTCTGAAAAGATAAGTGCATGAAAAATGGCAAGATGGTTTTCAAAGATTTAGAATTCACAAAGTAGAAAGAGACAGAAATTGAACTACTCACTTAAATTTCAAAAGTGATGGGGGATAAATTCAGCTACTTGACAGCATGAAATCAAAGTACTTGAATTTTTGAAGTGTTTTTAAAAATCTAATAAGGAACGCCACAATTACAAAAGGCATGAGAATGTCTTATTTTAATAGAATATGAACTGATAAAAGACTGACAGGCACCAAATAAGTAGAGTGCAAAATAACAACAACAACAATATAAGAAAGAAAGAAAGATAAATTTAGGTAAAGATATTCAAGCAGTGTGACTCATAAGATTTCATAAGAAGGATTACATTTCTAAATCCAAAACAATATGATCCTGTTGTATTACATGCATACACTGAATACATTAATGAAAGTATCAAGAGTTCTTATTAAAGTACCCATTATCATTTATATAAAATACTGCAAGATTTTAAAATCACAAAACAAAACATACTTTTTTTTTCCTGTTGTCTTTCTTGCGATAGTCAAATTTATTTACATTTTGTGAACTGCATAGTTAAGACGGAGCAATGATTTTAACTATTTGCAACTGCAGTTCCTTCTCCACTCTTTATGTACTGTTTGGGCCACGAATTCTACACAAAGAGGTGTTTTACCAGAATGAAAGTCACATTATTTGGGACTTTCTAGCAACCAGAATGATCTAATATGCTTAGATTTCAGTGGTCGAATTTTGCCTCTTCATCCCTTTCCCCTCCATGTTCCCAGATCATTTGCAGAGAGACAGGTAACTAATTGACATGCTGTTTGAGAGTAACTTCCTGAGCTATATAGAAGTTGGACCATATATTCCCTCATAAAACTAAAACAAATTCTGAGATAGTTCTATGAAATGCAGAAGCACAATCAATGAACATTTATTCTTGACTGAAATGATACAGTCCTGGAGTTTTCATGAAAACTTAATTGCTATAAACCTAAAAGATGCAATCACCAAAAGATGTGAAATCTTGAGGTAAAGAAGATTAGTACTACAAATATCATTTGATATCAGATGAAATATACATTTCTGTATACAAGTGTTTTGAGGAGTCTAAACCCCTAAAACTTCTCCTCATTAACTCCAAGATGCCTGAATTTCTCAACAGTACATTCTCACATTGGAATACAGTTTTCTTCCATGGTGTTTTCTCTTCTCTCTGACTAATAAAGGATGTTATAATATTGCAGTTAAGTTTTTTCTCTTCTGAACCACTCTGTTGATTAAGTTTTTAATCAACTTAATCAAGTTGAACCAGTGAATCAAGGTTCAAAGTGTCCCCACATATATCTCTACAGCCCAAACTTTCCAGAATTTGGGCTTGTATTTCCAGTTACTGGACTTAAGCTGAGCACACCCACAGTGTCACCAGATTGAGCCAGGAATGCTGGAAAGCACTCGATAAACATGAAAAATCATTCTGTAACATAAGTTAGGCAAAGTTTGGAAAGAGTCACATTTGATAGTAGTGCAAATACAAACCCACAAAAGAGAAGAATCTAAAATCCACATGAATTTGTAGATGAAAACTAGAGATGAAATAAAGTTGCTCTTGGTGGGGTTAAGTGAGTACATCATTGTTAGAGACACTGACAGAAAAGTCTAAGAAACTGCGCTGTGCTAAATAAAGCTACCTTTTCAATATCAAATCATTTTTGTGGGCGTTTGTTTTATTTTACATTCAAGGGGTATAACTACAGATTGGGTTAACGTTTTTGTGTGAATATTGAAACAGCTGTGAAAAGAAGTTTATTAATAGGAATGACCACAACAAACTATGAAATAGATCAAGTTTGTATCTCACCATCTCATCACCATCTCTCAACTGTACAGACCAATGCTGCCCCCAGCTCTTGAAGAAGCTGGTTTCTTAACATCAGCTTTATGGATAAATATATTTTGTCTTTTTTCCATTGATATGTGTCCTCCTGCATTCTCTTATCTTAAGACATTACTATGAGTGTAAAGAGATAATCATTTAAAACTATCAGTAAGAATTCTTTTTTTTTTTTTGAGATGGAGTCTCGCTCTGTCACCAGGCTGGAGTGCAGAGGTGTGATCTCAGCTCACAGCAATCTCTGCCTCTGGGCTTCAAGAGATTCTCCTGCCTCAGCCAAAATTCATATTAAAGCAGTGGTCATTTAATGAAATTTTGGACACCCTCACTTTAGACACATCTACTATTCAGCAAAATTCTACTGAGCTTTTACACTGTGTCAGACAATGTGCCAGACGCTAAGAGTGCAATGAAGACATGGAACCTATCCTTAAAATACCCTACTGACTCTGGCTGTGGAAGACAGATCTAAAAACAAGGAGGTGTTTTAGAAGTTGTGTTTCTGCAAAGGATATATGGAGACATAAAGAAAAGTTGTGTTGGGCCAGGTGCAGTGGCTCACGCCTAAAATCCCAGCACTTTGGGAGGCCGAGGCAGGTGGCTCACAAGGTCGAGACCATTCTGGTCAACATAGTGAAACCCATCTCTACTAAAAATACAAAAATTAGCTGGGCATGGTGGCGTGTGGCTATAGTCCCAGCTACTCGGGAGGCTGAGGCAGGAGAATTGCTTGAACCCAGGAGGTGGAGGTTGCAGTGAGCCGAGATCACGCCATTGCACTCCAGCCTGGGTAACAAGAGTGAAACTCCGTTTCAAAAAAAAAAAAAACAAAAACTGTGTTGGTAACAGAACTGAGTCAGAAAATGCTTCTGAGAAAGAAGGTGGGCCCAGAGGTATTTCTTTGAGGGTGAGCAAGTATAGACCAAAGAGGGAAAGGGTTGTATTTCAGGCAAACCCAGAACCATAAAATGGCCTGGTGAGCGAAGGAAAATAAGCTGTTCAACTCTGGATGAAGTAAAAGGTTGAAAGGAGAAGTGAAGACACAAGTCGGACCCTTAGGTAGGACCCCTGGGTCAGCTGTCCCAGTCCCCAGACACGGTGGGAGACTGGCGCAAGCCACTGTACCTTACTGCCCTTATCTGAATATCATTACATTTCCATGTTGAAACTCCTGTTTTAAATTATATTCCAAGGGACCTAGAACACATGGTGGAAAGAAGTCTCCTTTCATTTGTGTTTATCTTGGAGAAACCACATTAGCTTTGTTGCCCTGGGTTCCAATCTCAGAGGTACATGAAGAAATATGGCTGAACATTCAGAAAGGGTGGAAAAGAGAATCCAAGCAAGATAAGGAGTTTAGACTTTGTTGTGTACTTAATGGGAACCCTGGGTGGCGGGCGTTTAAAAACAGAAAAAAGGAGAGTTTCAGAAAGGTCTCTCTGGCAACACAATAGAGATTTCTGAGGTAAAAGGCAGGGAGAAAAAAACACAGTAATAGTGGAGTCATGATATCGACAGTCTGAACTAAGAAACAGTGAGGATAGGAGACTTTATACCCTACAATACTGTAGTCGGCAGAATAACGGTCCCTCTAAACAAAGTACCACAACTCTACTTCTTATTGGTAGTGTTATTTGGGGCAGTTTAGAAACACTAATCCTCAGTTTCCTCAACTGTTAAAAAAAAGAATAGCAATGTCTTATGTCAGGATCCCCAGGATCAAACCTGAGATGATGGTTGTCTGCAAATGATTTATTAAAGAAATGCTACCAGGTATAGGAAAGTCCTTGGCCAAGGGCATCCTTGGAGAGAAGTAAACTCACAGGTGGTTCTCTCTGGCTGTCTGTGCCACTAGACAAAGTGAGTCTAGTAGTGTTTGGGCAGCCCTCCAAAGACTGTCTTGGGGCAGGCTGTGAGAAGCAGAAGAAACTGGAGGAAGGATACTCAGATTCAACCAAAGGGATCCCAGGAGATCTGGGTGGAGACCATGTCTGCCTCCAGCTCTGTCTCATAGAACTCTTCTAAGAACTGCATGCACTCATATCTTTCTTTGGCTTTTAGGATTCCTAAACTATTTTTCTTTTGGAATAGCATGCAATATTTAGTGTTCTGTTCTTCACTCAGAGTGCTCAGTGATGAAATAATTTTTTTTTCACATAGGATCAAATCCAAAAAAGGGTAAAGACAGTGAAGAAATAAAGTAGATGTGAGGAATACCGTAATAGAAAGTTAAAAAAAAAAAGTGTAATCCCAGTTTCTGACTCCAAGGATAGTGCTTTCCTCAGGGTTCCAATTCAGTCAGGATCCAGTCAAAGGGTACTGACTATTATGAGAGGCCAAGGACCCACTAAAGCATACAGTAATAGTGGTTATTGGGAGAAGCCACTACCTCTCAGGCTGCAAGAGAGTACCCAAGGAGAATAACTGAGAAGAACTTCCCCCTACCCACCCTCCACCCTACTAAGCCTGAGAGTACCACCTCATTGGAAATAATATGGCTGTGGCCCACTTACTGGTCCAGAAATTTAAGGTGTCACACACTGGGCTGCTAAGGAAACCATCAGCTGTGTTTTCAGCAAAGCCTGATGCTCCACAGAGACGCACACTGGGGAACTGGCCAGATTGAAGATTATGTAACAGGGCCTTCTTGCACACCACTGGCCAGAAAGTCACTCACTGGCCACCACATCCTAGGAGCAAGCAGAAAAGCACTGGAATCAAGGAAAGGAGCCCCTTCTTTCTGTAATGTTCCCCTAGCACCTTCTATTGACAAAGGCAAACATTGTGCCAACTGACCATAAAGACGTTTACAGATTTCAGCTCTAATGTCACAATTTAGGGCAAAGAAGAGTGGCTTTGAAGTTGAAGAGCACTAAATTAATAAACACACATCTCGATGACATGCCTGGGTTTTGGGGGATGGGAGGAGCATGCTGTTATGACCAAATATGGCTCCATTTATTTACTTTTGTCCTAATTGTCCCTGAAAGAAAAAGCAGACCCAACCTTTTGGGATACAATGTACTGAGAGCTGGTATGACGGATGGTAAGTGCACAGAGAGAAAGAGTTCAATTCTGTGATTGAGACAAAGTCTAGAGCTGAACCACTTGGGTCTGAATGCGAGCATCACCATTAACTAGATTTGTAGCCTTGCAAAATTTCATCCTTGTGTACCTCAGTTTCCTTACCTGTAAAAGGAGATGATAACAGTACCTATTTATCAAAATGTCAGGAGAAATGAAGTATTATGTTTAAAGCCTATAGAACAACATCTAACATGTATTTAGAACCCTAATAAACATTAGTATCCTCCATGAATGGTAGCTTGACATTTGTTTTTTTTCTCTCTCTCTCTCGATATACATATATGGTTCTCATGATGAATTTCCATTTAGAACCATGCCTCATAATGCTAACACTCAACTTCTTTGGGTGAGGTTAGGCTTTGCTACCAAGTCTTGCCTACTGCTGGGCACTGCCTGCAGCTCTGGCTTCAGATCCTGGCACTGCCCCGCTCACTGAATAAGCTTCACTAGTCCAACCAACTCACAGATGATCTGTTTCCTCAAGTGAAAAAAGACACAAGGTTAAACAAATCATCTTTCTTTAAGACATCTTCCAGTTCTGACTACATTTGATACCCCTCTTCCCCAAATAGTAAGTTACACGTAAAAGAGGAAGAGGAAAGGAATTAGCATTTTGAACGCCTACCACCTGTGCCAGGAGAGCACTGCTGTGCCTGCTTTCCCTAATTTCATCCTCACCACAGTCCTAACAGATTAGTATTTCTAAACTCTGTTTAACAACTAAGAAAGCTGAGGCGAGGCTCAGGAAGGTCAATCAGTTTACTCAAGATCACACTCTCGGTGAGCAGCAGAGCCTAGATTGAAACCTGGTGTTTCTGTTTGGGTCGACTCAACATTTTTAACTGTACTGCTTGCCTCCCACATCACCTTCATCTCAGACATTAAGAATCTTACCTGTTCAGTGCTTTTCATGCTCTACTTTAAAGAGATACGTGGGTGTACAACTTTTTTTTTTTTGTCTGAAACGTATTATTTAAAAGTTAAGCAAATGAAATTCATTTAGCAGTTACAGGAATTTTTTTTTTAAATCACTCTTACTGTCTCACAGGAAATTAGCTCTCCCGTGGAAATCGGCAGGCTTCCTGCGTCCTTCTGCCCGTGTCCTCACCTGTCCTGGATGCAAACGTGGCGAAAGGAAGGGAACACTGGTTGGGGTCAGCGAGCTGAGTTCCAGCCCCGACTGTGTCATTTTCATCCTAGGGAATCTTCTTCCCTTTCTCTGTGAGCAGGGAAGTGTTGGGCCAGGTCGTCTTAAGGTTTCTTGATCGGGTACAAGCCTGACTTTGGTGGCATTCCTGGATAAGGGAGTGCCTGTGCCTGCTCTCTGCCGCAGGTCCCTGGTTAAATTGCCCATTTCTCTGCGAAGGCTGCTCACTGCATCCGCCCCCTCCACCCCTAGCCCTGTAGACCCTTTCTTTCTGCTTCTCCTACTTGGGAAAAGTGAAGCCCCTTACCCTAGCTCCCGAGAGTAAGGGACAGCCTTTCACCAGACAACCGCAGCACTCCACTACATTACCCTACTGGGGGGACGCGCGGCGGGGCCTGCCCGGGGGAGTGCGAGGCTGCTTCCCCTCTCTGCGCAGTCAGGGCACGCAGCCTCCAGTTCTCTAACTTTCTCCTTCTCCAAGAGGGGATTCTGAGAACTTTGAGACAAATAAGTGACCGTACAGATGAAGAGATGAAACCTCTCCACACAGTGCTCCCGGCTCCCAGGCCTTCTCCCGCAATGCCCCGTCGGGTCCCCCCCGCCCCAGCTCCTTCTCACGGCAGGATCCCGCGCCAGGAGGCTCGTAGCGCCCGAGATGTGGCACCAAGCGCTCCCCAAGTCCAGGTCCCGCTATTTCTGCTCCATCGGAGCCCAGGTCGGAGGAAGTCATCGCGTCCTCCTCGCCCGGCCGCACCGCGGCTGAAGCAAGGTCCGCACTGGGCTCGAGGCCCTTCCTGCCGGCCTCCCCACGCCGGGCCTCGGCTCCCCTCCTCCCCAGCTCCCGCCTCCTCCCGTAGGCTGCCAGGCGGACCCAGCCTGCCTCTCTCTCTGCCTTCACTACCGGGTCAAGCTGCGGAGGGAGGGAGGGAGGCGGCGGCGAAGTCCTCCCTGGCTCCCCACCGGCGCGCACGCCCCTCCTCCCCTCTGCCAGTACAGTACAACTAGTACACACACACACACACGCACCCGGCCACTGCAGCTGCCATGGATATCCGCTAACAACACGCACCAGGCGCGCGCGCGCGTTCCCACTCGCACCACGCAGGAGTGGCCCCCGGCATCCCTACCCTCCTTCCCCACCCCCACCGCACCCGCTCACCAGCTCCGCTACTGCTCGCTCCGGCTGCTGCCGCCGCCGACGCCGCCACCACCGCTTCCTCTGCTGCGGGGCCACAGCCTTGAGTGTCATTCCAGGGACAGCACAACCTCACCCAAGCTCTCCTACCTCTGCCCAGCGGTCCCTCTCATCCTCCCCCGTCCTCGTCCACACTCCATCCAAAGAAGAGGGAAAGCACCGAATAGAGGGGGGCGAAGGCAAAGTCTGGTGTTCTTCCCCCGGGCCCCCTTGCTCCTCCATCCTCATTCTCTCATCACCACCCCCCTCCACCCCAGAGGACCCCAAGGAACTGAGGCGACTCACCCCACTGCCATGTCCAAAAGCTTGAAAAAGAAAAGCCACTGGACTAGCAAAGTCCATGAGAGTGTCATTGGCAGGAACCCGGAGGGCCAGCTGGGCTTTGAACTGAAAGGGGGCGCCGAGAATGGACAGTTCCCCTACCTGGGGGAGGTGAAGCCCGGCAAGGTGGCCTATGAGAGCGGCAGCAAGTTGGTGTCGGAGGAGCTGCTGCTGGAGGTGAACGAGACCCCCGTGGCGGGACTCACCATCAGGGACGTGCTGGCCGTGATCAAACACTGCAAGGACCCCCTCCGGCTCAAGTGTGTCAAGCAAGGTGAGCGCGGCGGCTTGCTCAGTGTTCTGCCGGGCGGTGGGACCGCGCGCGGCGCAGGGCAATGAAAGGGTGGGCGCGCATGTTGAAGGGGGTGTGTTGCGCGATGATGGCGTGGGGGGCCAGAGGGGACCTGCAGTGCAAGGGAGCTTCGCTGGGGATTCGACTCGGGGGCTAAAGGGAGGGGAGGGGCAGGTTGCGGTGTGGCGTGCAACTTTGTTTGCTCAGTTAGACCCTCCCCTTTGGAAGGTGCTCGGCCTGGCCTGACCTCCTCAGAGCTCCCGGGGCAAATTGAATGTGCGTCAGTGGCATCACCCAAAGTGGATGAAGAGCTTTTGGGGAAGGAAGGAAGGGAGGAAGGGAGAGAAAGAAGGAAGGAGCAACTTGAGGGTGCAGCAGCATCACCAGCGGGGCTGGGGAGAGAGCGTGATGGGGTGAGCAGAGAACTGCGTCCAGCGTTTCGGGGGGACTGGAGACGCCTGGGTCCTCAGCTGTCTCTTAGAGATCCTTGAGCCCCTGGCTGGTGAGGAAGGGAAGGGACAAATTGCTTTGGGCGGTTTGACGGGTCTTCTGTAACTTTTCCCCCTCTTCACTCCGCTGTCCTCCCCCCCCCCGCCCACGGTCGTGTCATGTGGGCACCGCGCGTCACGTGCGCACTGACTAACCCCTGCGCTCACCCCTAGCCAGCCGGCCGGAGGAGGCTCCGGAAGAAGGCGCGGCGCTAGGAACGTGGTCTAGTGCTGGGCGGGGTTCGGAGGGGATGGTTGTCGGCCTGGACATTACTCAGGGGTTGCCCTCCTTGAGTGGAAGTCCTCTGTGGTTGGGCTCTCCTCTGGCTCCGATTTGGGGGGCGTGTTTTGAGGGAGGAGTTGGATGAAACCCCAGCTGGTTACAGCCCAGGCTCCCTCAGCTCCAACCTGACTTTAATGAGCGTCAATTAAAGCCTGTGATGTAGATTTGGAGAGATTGGGATCATCGAGAACTCTATCTTTGCTTGAAAGAAAATTATGGTGCAGAAGGATAGAAGAATGAGATAAAAGTTCGAATAGAGGACAACTTTAAGTAGAATAAAGTAGTAGGTTTTTTTAAGCTCACTGCACATTTCATGTGCGCTATGTATGGATATTTGCGGCATAAGCATATCAGCCTAAGGGTTTGTTGTTGTCGTCGATGTTACACTGTTTGTCCTTACTCAAATGTGGAATTGAGCATGTCATTACCTGCATTTTGCCATTTAATCATGATCAACTACCAAGAAACGCTCTTGCGGAGATGTACTGCACTGTAAAACTATTCTCTAAAAAACTTGTTTTCAAGTAAACGAGGAAAAGAAGTCTTGGGCAAAGTTTCTTAAATGTAAATTGCCATACAAGGAAATGTTTTCCTTGGGGATTCTTGAGTATTAAGAGCTAATAAAGTGAGATAGGCTATTACAAGTCAACATAGTTCCATACTATGTAATACTGAAGGGATGTGAGTTTGGTAAGAAGAAAAATAAGAGTATCTTGATATTTTTGAAGATAACATACCTAAGGTTCAAATATAGAGATTAATGTTAACATGTTCGGTGTCAAGATACCACCTTATAGGTGTAGATATAAATGTAAAGATCTTTGGGTGCAAAAAGTTCACTACATAATTATGACCATGGTTTTGTTGGCCAAATGCTTGGCATTTGTCATGGAACGTTGCTGCAAAAGTTAAACATTGTTAAATTGTACTTAATAGTGTCCTCCAAAGGATGCCCTATGATAGTTTGCAATGATGACCACATCTTAAATGTTGTGTTCAATTCTGAGCACTCCTTGCTGAGGTGGATGTTGGCAAACTGTCAAACTAGTAAAGAGTAAGTTCAAAAGAGAAATAAAGGAAGATTCTTGTGTATTATAGATATATTCTATGAAATGCAATGGGGAAGACTTAACTTGGAGAAGTGAGAGAATGAAAGCTATCATTAAATAGTGAAAAGCTATCAGGTAGAAAAAGGAATTCTGACTATCCTGTGATAGCCCACAGGACAAAATGGTGATAAATCTATGAGAAATTTTAAAGGATGAAGCATCTTTACTTTAATTAAATCATTATGTTTCTAACAGAGGTTTCAAAAATCCATGGGCTGATGTTCCAGTTATTGTGGGTATCTGTGAAGAGGCTGAAATGACCATATGCCATAGATTCCTATATAAGATGAGAATCTGGACTAGATATTATTTAAACCCTGCCATGATTTTGATGTAAGGTGGTCTGTGATCACTCTTTTATTGAATTATTTATGGAAGATTATTGCTTTTAGAACTCAGAATATATGCTTATAATATGATATACTTAGGGGAAAATCTCCTTTCACTCTGTATCAACTCTCAGTTTCAGGCTTCACTGGTTCATTGATGATAAATTCATATAATGATATCCACAGAGCCCCCACAGGAACCTGATTCACCTTCTGAATCACTATTGACCAAAACGGAAAAAAAAAAAAAAATGTTCCTTTTACTTTTTGTGGAATAAGCAATCTTCTTGTATATTCTTTTAAATATGATTCATGTTGCTATTCTATTCTAATAATTCTTTTCCTTATCAAATAATAGATTTACTTTATGACTATAAAAAATGAAATTTTCAGAACCTTTACTATAATGCCTGTGTGTCTTAGGTTTCAATACAGATGTCATTTGCTGGAAAATCATTTAGAAACTCTTGGCTCAGTAGCTATATTTTGAGAGAGACAAACAACTAGCATAGCTGAAAAACTTAAACATGGTTTGTTTAGTAGTTGCATTTTTAAAACATTGAGATTGATTTTTGAATATTCATTCAGACATTGTATATGATACAGAAACCACATACACTATAATAATTTAACGAAGGCAGATTTTATCAAGAAAAGGTAAGATTTGAATAATAAGAATATTGTTAAAAAGTACACCAGGTAAAATTGCATTATTTACTCAATTTTCATTTACTTCTTTGCCTAATTTTACACTACAGTTATAATTTTAAACTGTCATAATTTTAAAAGCAGGTGAGCTGCTAGGATTTGCAGACATACTAGAGAAGACATATATATCATAGTGTTTCTACACTGTTTAAATGTCTGAAAAACAATTTTTAAAGTTTTATAAACTATGGCATTTTGTTTATAATAAACTTTCCTCACCAAAGTGTGTAATTCTGAATAAACAGTAATTCTACGATCTCATTAATGCATCAGACCCAGTTGAAGAAAGTTTTTGAGTGATGTTGAGATCTATATGGAAATGCTAAAGGTCTTCTTTCCTTTTTCTTTTCCCTTTTTTAAGGTTTGCCACTAAAGTTCACAGCAGCCAGTTACATAGGCTTTTGTGTCCTACATTCCTAGTGCCTATGGCTGCTAATGCATCTAGTATCTCATAGAGACCTATATAACCTGGACTTATTTTCCCATTTAGTATCTCACAATGGGAAATAAAAGGAAAAAAAAATTTCTAATTCTTCCCATGTAGAAGATGGGCCAAATAAATCCTTTGAAATTCAGTTGTAGAGAAGATCTACATTGCTCTCTCTCCTACTGCTTCTTTCAAAGACACCTTCAAAGGAAAGTAGATCCACATTTATTAAGAGTCGTACTTTCTTTTTGACTGACTTCAGGCTAGAATAATAGAGTCAAATCTCTATGCTCCTTTGTATTTGGAAAGCTAAAAACAAATTATGTCAAATTTTCTGAAAATAAAGATCGACTTTCTTTTCATAGAAATGTATATGAATAGTATTGTTTAATAAACAATAACATTGTTTAAATAGTTTGATCAGTTTCTTATTTTAGAAATAAACTACCATTAATGTTTTGGACAAGGTTAATGAAACAATTCCCTTCGGGCATAATTTATAAATGATACCACTGTAATTTTTGGGTATATGTAGATAATTTAAATGGTACGACCTTGAATGTTAAACATGATTATTTGGCTTTTATATGTACTGTCTCTGTTCTTAACATTTACACTGTTCAATCTTTCAGCACATTTATTATGCCCACTTTCCTTTTCATTGCTTGTAATTCACAAGTTCACTTTCATAATGAGAAAAGCATATTCACATTTGACATCTCTGATTGATTATAGTTTAAAGACTTTCAAATACATAACAGACACTGGCAGAATCATGTTCCTCAGGGAGTGGGGTAGACTGATGGTTAAAGGCACAATCTCCTAAGTAGACCATCTAGTTTTGATTCCAGAGCATGCTAGTTAGTACTATCTATTTGAACAAGGTAACCAACCTGGGTTGGTAATGGTACCTTAAGAATATTTGATAAGTTATGTATTTAAATCAGGTAGCATCTGGGAGGTGATAAGCATTATGTAGGCTTTAGTAAATGCTTTTGCAAACATATTGGTCATTTTGAGCTAGTGACATTATGAAATATTTTTAATTTTCAAGATATTTTACTCAATTCACATTAACTGAAAAATATGAAATGATTGACTAATAAAGAATAATTTGCAGGTTGTATTTTAAGGTTTTTCTGTAGAATAAAATAAACCTTTCATTTGAAAAGCATTTATTTGAAGAATAATATCAATAAGTACAATGGAACATATTTTCACCTTTTAAAAATAACTCCCACTGATTCTGCCTTTATGTGTAAATATCTGCTATTTTATAGTTATTTTATACTTTAGACATAGTTTATTTTCACATAGTAATTTATTTTCTTTGTACTCATATCTTTATTCCTAAAGAATTGGTGAATATATTGAATTATTTACTCTAAACTTGACAACATAAAAATTCTATTAGAATTCATTAATTTAAGTTTAGGAATTTATACTTCTTATATTAACACATCATTGTAGTTAAGAGTAAGTATTATGCTGTTGAATTTTTACTTCTCAGCTAAAAATTAAGCACCTCATAAAGATTAACAATAATGAAACAGTTAATTCATAAGTGTTCACAGTCAACAATGCATAATAAAGAAGAAATGCATCAAATTCAGCAAAAAGAATACTTTGTGAGTATTGCAATATAAAATGCAATATAAATAAGTAAAAATTTGTATTGCATTTATACAGTTTTATATTATACTATTTTATGGTACTATTTAAATACCATTAAATTTAAATACTATTAAATTACTATAGTATTATTTAAATGCTATTTTATAATATGTCTATACTTTGTATGAAAGTAATATAAATAAGTCTCTGTTTTAATACTGTTACAAGATGAAGCAACCAAGAATACTTCCACTGTTAGCTCCCCAATGATTTTAGCATTTTTGTTGAATTAATCCCATCTTACAATTCAATGGAAATGTCTACTTTGAAGCTCCAGTGTTCAATATTAATTTCTAAACATCTTCCCTAGCTATCATCTGGCTATACATCGTGATAACAAACGTACAACTTTCTTAGTATTGGGACTTTATTATTACTTATACCATTCTATTCTCATCTCTCTTCTGTCTCCAGTAAGCATTTGTTATATTTCCTTTAATAAAAGTAAATCATCTTATATAGAAAACTTAGTAATAAAATCAGAATTGCTGAATTTACATTATTAAAGACTTGAATAGGGACATACATCTGCTAAAAATTATAGTGCAATGTCCATATCATCATAGAGAGTTAATATAAATTAATTTTATTATTATATTTTACTGACATCTTTGTCAACTCTGTAAAAGGACTAAGTTTAATATATAGTGTTGACTGTTTTGAATGGTCTGGAAGAAACAAAAGATTCCTTCTTTGATAAGTATGAATATTAACTCAATTGCATCCCGTTGATATAATTTCAAAGATCTGTTAGGCTAATGAGTGGATGATTTATATGAATGGCTAGATTTGTTCAAATATTTGAAATAATTATATGGCTTTTTCTACCTGGGAAAATAATTTCTCCATGTAATTGTTACATGAATCTTATGAAGTTGTATGCCATTTTTAGTTATTTTGGCTTACTTTAAAAAAATTACTGTCAAAAACATGACAGTTTAAGCCTAAATACTTACTATTCTTTGGATATATCATTGAATATACCCAAACAAAGATATGTTACAGAAGAAAAAATAAACCTTTGTAGTACAAAATAGAAGAGATTTTTGTCTCTGTTGAATTTTCTAATGAAAAAATTTGTGGAAGAAATTTCATCAACCTCTTAACTGCCTTTATTGAAACACATGCATATGACATCAGAAATTTTTCCATAAATACCATGGATTTTATTGACTCTGTGAAATGAAGTAGAAAGAAACAAAACTACTTAATTAAAAATCAAAATATATTTTAAAATTTATTTTTATATTACATTGTGTTTGAAGATGTTTGTTAAAAAGCAAGTTTTCCAATTCTAATATAAATTGAATTATTTATGTTGCCATGGATCAAGAGTAGCACAAAAACTAAACATTGTCAACAGATCATAGGGAGTATCTTTGTAAAAATAGTGCAAAAACAATTACACACATTTTTAACATTTTTCATTTTACAAGCGAGTATTGCTTAAATGAATATTTTGTGTTGCTATGAAGAGGATAATAAGTGCTATAGAAACCCACATACCCTAAACTTGTCAAATCTGATTAGATGGATGGTAAGCACCAGTAAGTTTCAGAACTAAGAAACATCCAAATATTGCTTTTGTGAAGTATTATTTATTATTATTATTATTATTATTATTGAGAAGGAGTTTCACTCTGTAGCCCAGGGTGGAATGTAGTGACACGATCTCTGCTCACTGAGACTTCTGCTCCCTGGGTTCAAGCGATTCTCCTGCCTCAGCCTCACAAGTAGCTGGAACTACAGATGCCCACCATCACACCTGGCTAATTTTTATATTTTTAGTAGAGATGGTGTTTCACTATGTTGGCCAGGCTGGTCTTGAACTCCTGACCTCAAGTGATCTGCTCACCTCTGCCTCCCAAAGTGCTGGGATTACAGACATGAGCCACCATGCCCACCATTGTGAAGCATTCTAATCTGCCATCCCTAATTTCCTTTTTATCACAGTCTATGATATAAGGATGTTAAACACTTTGGTAGACAAAGTTTCTTCAAAACATAGCAAGTATTTAGGCTTGGAGGGTGACTAAAATCTTCCAAAAGTCTTGGCTTATTTCTAAAAAGACCCTGAACGTAATAATGGTAATCTTACCATTCTAGCAAATCATATACTTAGGGGATGGACATTGTGTTTGTGTGAAGAGTGAAGGTTGAATAAGCGGAAGAAAGTTGTTTCCCTCCTCTGGAAGAGCAAGAGTTTTTATCTAAGATGCTATTACCTACTAGTGGTTAAAATACTCAAGTCCTCTTAGTGTTTCTTCTAAAACAGTATCTATAGTTGGATCTCCTTTTCCTCTTTAGTTGGAAGTCCCTGTGCTTTGCTCTTCTTCAGCCTAGTGTGGGAGTCACCCTCAAGAACAGCAAATTTCTTCTGCATCTTTGGATACATGGAATACACACACACACACACACACACACACACACACACACACACACACACACACACACACACACACACACACACACACACACACACACACACACACACACACACACACACACACACACACACACACACACACA